>JAADXJ010000017.1:0-80172 GCA_023337735.1 Pythium biforme | reverse complement strand
GGAGGCGATCTCCAAGGGCATGGAAGTCGACGCCGTGTCGGGCATGGCCATCGAGCGCGCGTGCTACGCGCAGGTGATCCCGACCAAGGACCGCATGGAAGGGCTCACGGCGTTCAAGGAGAAGCGTAAACCCGTGTACAAAGGCGAGTAAACACCATCAAATGGACAAGGCTGACAAACATCAGCGTGGGTAAAGCGTTTAGTTCCAATGCATTTTGTGGTGACGAATGGTCCTATGTATCAAAGCAGGTGCTACTTGGCTTGAAGACTACGTACACACTGCAGATGCATTTTACTCGATTTCGATCAGCGACGTCTCCATCTCGAGCGCCTTCTCACGGCCCGACATCATGTCGAACGCCGGCGGCAACGCCCAGTTGTTCTCCTCTTCCTCCAGCTTGTTGGGCTTGGAGCCGTCCGGAATGGGCACACCCCAGTCGCAGTCCTGCTCGATGCCGAGGTTGTTGTGGTGCATCTTGATGCGGAACCACCCGTTCTCACCCCAGTACGTGCCCCACGAGTTGCGGCCGATCCAGTACTCGGTGTCGGTCTCTTCATCATACCCCCAGCCGACAACCGAGATCTCGTGATTCATCATGGGGAAGAAAATCTTCTCTTCATAGATACCGCCCGTGTAGGCCACAAACTTGTCGGTCGCGTGGACACCACAACCGATCGGTCCGCGCTTGTAGAGTTCCGCCTTCATCTTGTTTGCACCACTGACGCTTCCGTACTCGGACACATAGTACTTGGTAAAGGTCTTGATCGGCTCACACTTGCCCGGCGTGAACGACGTGTTGGTCGGCCAGCACGTCTCACAAACCGCGAGGTGGTCGCACGCGAGATTTTTTGCCTGGTACGCCTGGCAAGTCTGATCCGGAATCCCGTGCTCGTTGGCGTATTCGTACACCATACCCGGGTTACCGCCTTGACACGACCCACCACCATGGCAGTTGATGAGCACCTGTGGGGCGAGAGCGATCTCCGGCCAAGACGCGTTGCGCATGATCTTGATGCGGTCCGAAAGCGCGCTCGTCGTGCCCTGCGCCCAACAACTGCCGCAGTACACGGGAATGTGCTGGTTCTTGTCCCACGTCACATAGTTCTTGCCGTTGATGTTGCGCCAGTCCCAGTTCTTCGGCAGCTCATCAAAGTCCACCGTCTCATGAGGCAGCGGCGACTTCACTAGCTCACCCTTTGTGAAACGAAGCTTCTCGCGACAGCGCGGCGTCGAGGTGGCGGGCTCGATGGCATCCACCTCCTTATCAATGATCGTCGGCTCCTCCTTCACCTTGATCTCCTCCTTCGTCTTCTTCTCCGGGATTGTCTCATTGAGCGTGATGCGAGTCGGCCATCCGTTGTCACGCGGCACGCCAAAGGCGCACTCGCCTTCAATACCGAGGTTGTTCGAGCCACGCACGACGCGGAACCAGCCCTGCTCACCCCAAAACGTTCCCCACGAGTTGCGTACAACCCAGTACGGCACGCCGCGCTCTTCACCATAGCCGACAACAGAGATCGCGTGGTCCACGTTGACCGCACCTGTCTTGTCTTCAAAGATACCGCCCGTGTAGTTGAGGAACTCGTCGGTCACTGAGACACTGCACGCGATAGGCCCGCGCGCGTAGATCTCGGCCATCATCTCCTGCTCGCCGTGGGTCACGCCGTACTCGGACACAAAGTACGCGTCGTAAAACGGCTGCGCAAAGCAACCTTTGTCGTGGTAGCAATTGCGGCAGACGTCGATGGCGTTGCACGTGTTGCCCGTGTCGTGGCCCGTGGCCGAGTACCGCTGGCAGCCTTCCTCGGGCACGCCGTGCTCGTGGATGTACTGGTACGCGACAAGCTGGTCGCCGCCGTGGCAGCCCTGGTCCTTCAGGTCACAGTTGAGCACGACCTGCGGCGACAGCACAACCTCGCGCGTGACTTCAATGCGTGACTTGTTGGATGCGAGGCCGCTGCGCTCCTTGGCAATCATGACGCGGTCCGCGAGCGCCGAGGTCGCCGCGAACGACCAGCATGAGCCGCAATAGTTGGGGATGTGCTGGTTGCGCGAGAGCGTCACAAAGTTGGTGCCGTTGATGTTGCGCCAGTCCCAGTTCTTGGGCAGCGTCGTGGTGTCGAGGTACTCGTGCGGGCGCGGCGTCGTGAGCACCTGCGTACGGTTCGCGTGGCGCTGGTAGCACGCGCGGTCGTGGCGCACGGGCGCCGCTGCGCTGAGGCCCACGAGCGCGAACGCCGCGGTCCAGCCACAGAGTCCCCACATACTGAGTACGTACTAGTATGGGTTTCTTTTCGGGGTTGCTGTCGGTGTGTTTCCTTCGATGGAATGCTGGAAGTGGGCCAACCGGAAAAGGAAGAAGACGAGAGAAGCGGTGCTCGGTCAACAACGTCGCCCTGCCGAATCGCCTATTGTATATCCCTCAATAAGGGCGAGGTCATCTCGCTGACGAGAATATGCCCACCCACAAAGATCCCATCGGCACCGGTCCCGTACCGGTTCAAACTTCAACCATCAAATTGTGACGTGCTCGCCGTCTGTAAAACGAGGGAGTGAGGGATGCTGCCAGCTCGAAGATCAAAGATCTCATGGATCACTATGTGCTGTCGTCGGCAAGCAGCTCCTGATGGCAAGCCAAGAGAAGAGCGCACTGCTGCGTGAAAAGGGCGGTTTATATTATAGCGCCGGAGCCGCCAGCCTCGTCATCATCATATTTCTTGTTCTGGGTCAGGTGGCTTACATGTGTAGTACGAGTGTGGGAACATGGTTCATAGGTGGTCCTCGCTCGAGGTCGTGAGGGAGTGCGGGAGATGGCCCGTCTCGTTGATGGCCTGCACTTTGAGTGGTCGCTTATTGCACAGGTCGATGCGCGTGACGCCGCAGTGGTTGATCTCAAGGTGGCCCCAGACGCCCGATGGGTCGATGCGCAGCGCGCGGCACAGAAAATACCGAATAAGATTCGCGTGGCACACGATCACGCGGAAGAGGCAATCGTCGCCGTCCTCGTTCTCGGCAAAATACTTGTCGTAGGCCTCCTCCATGCGCGCGAGGTCGAGCCGGTCGAGCTCCGAGTCTTCGGCGGCGGCGGCCCCGCGCTTGAGCATGTGCGCGGGCATTTGGTCGGTCGCGAACGGTTGGCCGGGCCAGCCCTCCCGTAGCAAGCTAGACGCGATTGGTTCCGTCGTCACGCTGTGGAAGTTCTTGCCGATCACTGTCGCAGTCTCGACAGCGCGCGAGAGATCGCTGTGCACCAACGCGACTTGCTGGTGGCGCGCCGGACATCGGTGGTACAGTTCCTCCAGGTACTTGCCCGTGAGCTCGGCCTGCTGCCGTCCCATTTGGGAGAGCACTTGATCGGCGTCCGAGACGTTCTTGGCGTGGGCGTTGATGTAGTGGCCATGGCGCACGAGGATGATGTGGGTCATCTTCGGGGGCATGGTATATACGAGTCCACCGCGCTTCACGGGCCGCTCGGGCGTGCTGGTCGCGAGGTCGACGATCTCTTCTCGAGCTTGGTGCCGTGCCGTCGCGGCCTTGCCGTGGAGTATGGTTGTCGACGTCGACATTGACGCTGTCGCTGTGGCTGTTGTGTTGGGCGTGGGCAACTCGGCGGTGAGATCGCGCAACTCGCGGACCCAGAGCGCGCGGTCGTCCTTGGACGAGGCTGTGAATGTGTAGGTCATGACACGCGAAGGGCTGCTGTCGTCAGTAATGCCGGTGAGAACAAAGCCGTAGCTGGGCGCGCGGTGGTCGTGGATCAGCGTCATCTGCGCGAGCGGTAGCCGCAGCGTCACGCTCTTGCTTGTGACCAACTCCAGCACGGTCTCCCGTGCGAGCCGAGCGATGCGGCATTCAATCTGTGGTTATAGAGATAGTGAGATTCACCATTCCCCCCATGTGGCCATGACCGGGTGACAACACACACCTTGCCGTGGGACTTGCGAGATTTTTTGTTGTCCTGGTCGCTTTGCTCCACGACCGCGAGCCTGCCTTCGTGCATTACAAACGACGTCGTGAGGTCGTTCGACCGCCGCTTGAGCGACGATGGGCTCACGAGCAGCGAGATACCCGTGTTCGTGCGCTTCCGCGAACCCGGTTTGCCGCTTTCGGCGTCACGGTCGGGAGAGGGCGACGGCGACGGCGACGGCGACGGCGACGGCGACGCGTCCTTCTCGCGGCGCTCGGCCGTCGGCACAGGCCGCTGCAGCTTCACGGGCGTGACGCTTGACGTTGTGATGGTCAGATCCTGGAGCCTGCAGTCACAATCGTCGCACGTGTTAGGCCCGTTGGTACGACCGTCGAAACGACCCGCGGTATGTAACCTACACGACTTGGGTCTTGAGCGCATCGGACGAGTCAACGCGGCGCATCGACGGGGAAGCGGCGGAGGCGCTCGGCATTCTTGAGGACATGCGTTTCTGATTCCCGAGGCCAGTTTGAGTGTCGTGTGATGCGCTGTCACGGTCTCGAGCGCCGGTGTTTCAGTTGATCTAAAAGAGAGAGACCGAGTGAGTCAAAGATATTTATACGAGACGCACTGCTTTGACGTCAATGGGTCCATGCGGGATCCACACACACACACACTGGCGGGGGAAAAAAGAAGGGATGGAGGGGGAGAGGCGTGGAGGCGGCCGGATTGCGATTCGTCTAATGAGCCCGGTACACGCCGGAACGTTTGGAGCGAGTGGACACGTCCGAGTTGCGCAAAAGCGACCGGCGAGAGGCGACTTTTGTGTTTCGGAACGTGCGCAGAAAGCGGCGCAGTCCCCCGCTCGCTGACTCTGTGTATCATGGTCACGTGGATGGATGGAGCCATGAGGAGATCCAGCGCCGCGCTGGCCACTCGCACCAACTCCCACCGCATGCATCGGACGGTCCGATCACGCGACGTCATCCGGAATCGCGTCTGTCCTCCTCCTCCCCCGCGTCCTCCCCACGTCGCCGGTGGATGGATGACAGCTCCCTCCAGATGGGGGTCATCCCCTTCCTTCTGCCCCCATTGATCTCTCTCCCCATGTCCTCCCCTCCTCATGCTCATCATCGACTTACCTTCTTTCTGTTCTCTCTGTGTTGCGCGGCGGACTGGGTAACTCGACAAGTGGCTGCCTAACTTCCTCGTCCTTCCCCCGTGGCCAGCGCGGCTCGTTCCGGTTTCCGTAAGCACGCGCGCGTCGCTTCTCTGTACGAGCGGTCACAGCACCGATGACATCCAGCGGGCGCTTTGCGGGGCAGAACGCTCTCTCTCTCTCTCGAGCATGTACGGGGGGAGCACGCGGATCAGAGGCAGCCCCCACACACAACAGATGCGGAAGCAATCGTGACACACCGCGGGACAAAGGAGCGTCCCCAGTTTGACCTCTCACATCCGATCCCTTGCCGATTCGCTAGCACGGAATACTGCAACATTACGTATCCACAACAATTCACAACCTTTGTCAATGCATGTTTGGTCATATCGAATCGATAACGTTTCATGGGTGATGGTCGAAAGAGCCGTTCAGAGTCGGAGCAAAGTGTGCACGGTCTGGACGAGATAGGTGCGTCGAGGCCTCCGAGTCGGAGGCTCGGGCTCACTCTTGATACATTGGGATCTCATCTGCCGATCAATGGATGTGCGTGGATGCGCGAACGAAGGCGTGACGGATGGCTTCCCTTCTCACCTTGAAGCCGGACGGCAGCTCGGATCCAATCCCACACTCGACAAGCGACTATGGCATCGGCGCTGGCTCCTCTTGCCGATCCGGTTCATCTCGGTGGCCGCCCCACAGCGCTTTGAGCGCCGCCGTAAAGTCAGCCACGACGCTCGGCAGCTGCAACTCGCCCCAGCCCGCCTCTCGGTGCGGCTCGAAGGCATCTCGCCACGTGGGCGTCACGACCGGCGGCCGGCGGGTGGTTGCGAGCTGCTCCACGAGCGAGGGCATCGCCGGCGCCGTGTTGGGGCGGCCTGTGACGCGCGGCGGAAGCACACCGACAAGCGTCGCGGTGCCGTATCCACTGATCTTCACATGGGCGGTCTCACTGGCGCGGAAGACCGCGGTCGCGGCGCCTGCGGCGTGGACCTCGGCTTCGCGGGCCACGAGATCGCGTGCGTCCACGACGCCTTTGCCCGCGACGGAGACATGCGCGACGTCACCGTGCGCGTAGTGGGACGCAATGTGGACGTGACCGGCGCCCTCGGCACTGCACTCGGCGGCGTTGACCATGAGTTCGTTAAACGCGAGAAAGTTGACGGTGCCCATGCCGGCGGCCGAGCCGTTGAGTAGCGCGGCACGGAAGCTATCTCCGATTGTCGTCACGCTAGCTTGGCCCACGGCCGAGCCCGAGATCTTGGCAAACGCGTCGACTTCCAACGCAGCGATCTGCACAGAGCCGTACCCGGCGGTCTCCATCGTGATCACGGGGGCACTCAGTCTGCCCGTGAACACGCGGATCTTGCCCATCGCGGGGACATTAGCATGGAAGAAGGCACTCATCGCCAGCGCCGGCGCGATCAGCTGGATGCGCCCGCCGCCCTGCGGGTCGAGCGTCAATGACTTCATGGCCAGCGGCGTCCGCGAGCTCGCAAAGATCTCGCACTCGCCGACGTGGTGGATCAGGACGTCCGCGTTCGCATCATTGGCGAGAACGGATTCGAGAATGACGGTCGCGTGGTCCCGGGCTTCGAGTGACTGCAGCGACCCAGGCGTCGGCAACGCGACTTCGACCAGCAGGCGCTCGCTGCGGTTGCTCTTGGCGTAGATCTCGAGCCCCGTGTCGCGGTGGACGCGCACGCCGATGGATTCTACAGCGTCTTGCGATACGCCCGAGATCTTGACGCCGGCCACGCAGTCGACCGTGAAGCTCACAAATGCCACAACGCGCGCGCAGACCACGAGGTGGTCCACGACCGGCGGAAGCAGCGCCTCGGACGACTGCTGCAGCTGGTGGAAGCACTCGAATTTGTGCTGCGCGTGGATCGGTTGTGCGACGGGGCGCGTGGGCCGCGCCTCCACGCGGAGCGCCATGAGCGGAGCCGCTGGAAACTGGTGGCGCTGGTGATGATGATGCGACGCCATGGCTGCTGCGTTTGTGTTGCACTGCTGAACCGGTCGCAGGATGCGTGGACGGAGCTCTGGGCGGTTGAGATACTATTATATAGTGGTACCGGTACCGCTAGCATGCCCATCGCTGTCGTGGTGG
This sequence comes from Pythium biforme, assembly GCA_023337735.1. Lineage (NCBI taxonomy): Eukaryota > Oomycota > Peronosporomycetes > Pythiales > Pythiaceae > Pythium > Pythium biforme. Next base: position 72,992 of record JAADXJ010000017.1, on the reverse strand, counting down.
CGTGTTCAATATGCGTATAGACACGTCGCCCTCAGTCGAACTCCATCCTCCTCTAACGTTTCCTTCTTTCTCTTTCTCTGGGTTTTGTCGCCACAATCTTCAAGATTTTTGATGGCGATGGGTACACTGCGAATTTAACGGAAAGATCGCATTTCGATGGTGGTGCGAACTTAGTGAAAGCTGATGAGTTGGAAAAAAGGTGGGGGATTCCCAACGAAGCACCAACAACGATCCAACAAGAAACCAACAACCATGGTCGACATCGACGATGATGATTGCGGCGACGAGTTCGTCGGGTACAACGAATGGGCCGTCGGGTCGCTCGGCGTAGCGCTGTTCACGGACTTTGTGTACGACTACGAGGACGGTGAGCGCGGCGTGTTCGTGGCCGAGGACATCGCGCCGCAGACGCGCGTGCTGAGCGTGCCGTTCCGGTCGCTTTTGACGCTGGAATGGCTGCGCGAGCGAGCCCACAGCGACCACGACGTGTACGCGCGCGTGTCGCTCTTCCGATCGCTTGTAGAGACGCCACGCGGCGCGTGGGATCCAGAGCGCGAGGACGACCTGCTCGCACTGGCGCTGTTGTACGAGCGCTTCGTCGCGCGCTCCCAATCGCCTTGGCGCCCGCATCTGGAGCTGCTCCCCACGAGCTACGACAACTTGCTATACTTTACAAGCGAAGAAACCCAGCGACTGAGGGGCAGCAACGTGTTCCTGCTGGCGCAGCAAGTGCGCACGAAAGTCCACGAAGACTACGAGCGATTGCGTGCCACAGTGTTGCCCGAGCTCTTTGACGTGGTGATGTCTAGTAGTAACTCGGACCTGACGCAAGACGAACTGGAAAAGAGCTTCTCGATCGACCAGTACAAGTGGGCGTTGTCGACGATCTGGAGTCGCTTCGTGTCGCTGCGTATGACAGAGGAAGAAGGTGATGGTGCGTTCCCGGTGCTCAAGGCCATGGTGCCCGTCTTCGACATGCTCAACCACGACCCGTCCGCGGAAGTCTCCCACGGATACAACGCCGAGACCAATGCACTGGAGGTCGTTACGCACCAGCACGTGGCCGCCGGCACGCAGCTGTGTATTCACTACGGCGCCGTGTCCAACCACAAGCTGCTCACGCTGTACGGGTTTGTGGTCCCAAGCAATCCGTATGACACCATGGAGCTATGGCTTCCGATGAACAAGAAAACCACGACAATGTACGAGGCCAAGGCGCGCTTGTTGCTGGCGCTGGGCATCGACCATGAGATGACGGCGTTTGAGCTCAGCGCGATGTACGACGAGGACGTCGACCCGGCCATGCTGCTCGCGGCACGCGTCATGCAGCTCGAGTGTGAAGACGAACAGGAGCTCATCGAGTGCGTACAAAAAATCAAGTTTGGCGAGATCGGGAGTGAGGCCAACGAGGCGCGTGCGTTGGGAATGCTCATTCACACGCTGGAGACGATGCTCACACAGTACCAAGACGAGGACGACGAGGACACTGAAGAGAAGGAGATCTCCGACAAAGCGGAGAAAAGCGATGACGACCATGCACGACGGCGCCATGCGCACCATCTGCAAATGGTTCACGTTATCCGCGAGAGCGACCGACTCATCCTGGAAAACACGATTGCGCTGCTGGAGGGCATGCTGATGGAGGTGCTGCCAGTGCAACAAGAAACTTCACATCGAGATCAAACAAATCTCTAGGCAGGGGGGCTAATTTGTACTGCAGTGTTGCCGTGAGCTACTACCTGTGTGTATTTTTGTTTCTAACGAGGAGCGGTGGTGAGCAGCATTGGCTCACAGACACGCTGGCGTCTTGAAGAGCTTGACGTGCTTCGCGGCCTTGCCCTGCACGAGCACTTCATCACCCGAGGCCGAGAAAGTGACGCGCTTGATGGAATCCTCAAACGCGTCGTCAATGACAGCGTACTCTTGGCCCGACGCCGTCGAGATGAAGATGAGCTTGCGGTCGCGTGCGGCCACAAGGATCTGTCCACGAAGATTACGATCAGCCACCTTTCGTTCAAGTACTGCCGTCCACAAGCATCCCGAATCTCACCTTTCCGTTGGGCGTCATATCGAGCGCATGCAGCGCCTTCTTCTCGCTGGTCTCGAACGCCTTGATGAGGCGCGGATCCTCCATTTGCGCGTAGCGCACTGTAAACCGAACACATTAGGAGACCGTGTGGATGTATACCAATGAACATCACGCACCGTTGATATCCCACAGGCGGATCGATCCATCTTTGCAAGTTGTGACGATGCGATCCACGGGCAGCGACTCGGAACCGTTGAACGAGAGATCGACAATGCCCGTCTACACTCCAGTGGAACGGTGTCAGACAATGAGACAAGAAGGGAACGACGCGGACGCAACAACGCACGCGGTGGCCGTGGAGCGACATGATCTTGTTGGCCTTCTTGAACATGCCGTTCTTCTCGCGCGTGATCTCAAAGATCTTGACCTCGGGCGTGTACGCCGCGACCGCGATATAGCGGTTGTCCTTCGACGCGACACAGTGGTAGTTGGTCACCTGGTTCGTGTTCGCGACCTGCAGTAGCTTGCCGTCAAGGCTCCAGAACTTGACCTCGGTATCCGAATCGCCGGCGCAGGTGACGATCGTGCCCCACTGGCTAATGTCGTTCATCAAGATGGAATGGATGTCCTTCTTGTGGTTCACGCTAAACTCGCCCGTGAGCTCGGGCTTCACCTTGAGCTTCTCTGTGTCCCAATTCCACCACAAATGTCCGTCAGTTGGCAACTCGTCTTTAGAGCAAATATACGTCCGTAAACGTACGATACAGCTTGACAAGTCCATTCTGCGTTGCGACAATCTGGGCGCAAACAGAGAGAGAGAGAGAGTCAATAGCGTGCGCTACCTCCAATCCGCGTGAAATGGGATCGCTTACCAACGTGCGACCGTCCGAGCTGAAGTTGAGCGCCGTAGCGTGGTCGTAATCGAGCGTGATCGTGTGGTGCTTGGCCTTGGGGTCACTTAGACTGTCGCGAAGGAACACACGCACTGTGCGGTCCGTGCTGGCGGTCGCGATGAAGCGGCCGTTCGGGCTGTACGCTGCCGACGTGATTGCAAACTTGTGGCCCTTGAGCACGTGCTGCAGCAGTGGGTGACTCTCGTCGATGAATGCGTCGTTGCCCTCGGCCGAGGCCTGCTTCTTCTTGAGCTCGGCGGTCTTGTCGACTTTCTTGGGCTTTTGCTTCTTGGCGAGCAGCTGTTGGCGCTCGGCTTCGTCGCGGTCGCGCTTTTCCTTGGCGAGGCGCGCCTTCTCTTCTTCAGCTTTCTTCTGTTGCTGCTGTGTGTACACGTAGAATGCGCCGACGGCGCCCACGAGCAGCGCGAGAAACAAGACGAGCGCGTCCATTTCCGTTGCGATCTTTCCACCCTTCCCTCTTTGCGGCCCAAATTGAAATTGACACGCAACAGCTCCGACGCAAAGGAGATTATGTTGCTTAGACTTCAAGTTGCTCTTATGGTGCATAGCAACGTATAAAGGTGGCTACGCTTTTGTGATGACGAAGGACAAGACGGACCTCTAATAATCCATACTACCAGAGCCAACGAGCAACTTCCAGAAGCTTTTTCCCACTTTATGTCCGGATTCCAATACCTTTGAAAAGGCATCCCCGAGCACGTTTGTTTGACGTCATCCTGCCCTGACAGAGGCCATTCCCAATTTTGAGAAGCTCGACCACACGACCACCACCACCATGCAGCTCCGCAACGCCGTCGCAATTATCACGGGCGCCGCCGGCGGCTTCGGCCTCGCGTTCGCCGAGCGCGTGCTCTCGTCCGGCGGGCGCGTCTTCATCACCGACATCAAGGCCAAGAAGCTCACGGCCACGGGCGAGCAGCTCGTGGCGACGTATGGAAAGGACAACATCGCCTGGTCGCACCAAGATATCGCCGAGCCCGAGTCGTTCGAGCGCGTGTTCCGCGAGGCCGTCGCGTTCTTTGGCCGCGCCGTGAACCTGCTCGTGAACAACGCCGGCATCGCCGGCGACGGCACGTTCTGGAGCCCCAAGCTGCCGCACTCGTGGGAGAAAGTGATCACGGTGGACCTCACGGCGCTCATCCGCGGCGCGCAGGTCGGCATCCACCACATGAAGAAGCACCTCAACGGCGGCGAAGGCGTGGTCATCAACGTGTCGAGCTTTGCCGGTATCCAACCAGCCGTGTTCGGACCGGAGTATTGCGCCGCCAAGCACGGCGTCGTGGGCTTCACGCGCGCGTGCTTCCCGCTCAAGGAGCAGGCCAACATCCGCGTCGTGTGCCTCGCACCAGCGTTCGCCAACACGGCCATGGGCCGCAACGCCCAGCGGTACATCCCGGAGTACGTGAAGCTCGCGGGCGGCATGATGGAGTTGGACAAGGTCGTCGCGTCGTTTGACCTCGCCGTGGAAGACGAGACCAACACGGGCCGCGTGATCTCTGTCATGCCCAGCGAGATGACCTACCACAACTTTGCGAACGAAATCCGCCTGTACCCGGGCTCCTCCAAGCTGTAGGGAATCCATTATCCAGGAATGCGGCCAGGACATGTGAGCTCTTTTGCGTAGCCCTCGTAATACATTACCACGTAAATCGTTTGCCCCCCTCGTAGTACATTCGAACGACAATTTTTGTTGGTGCAACATTGGGATGCTCTTGTACACGTCAACAGTCGCTGATGCAAGCGCTGTTGTGCGTTCTTCAACAACCTGTATAGATGTATACCCTGTTCTAAGTGTGCTGTCTGGATCAGAATCTAGTCTCATTCCGAGTGGACACACTGACCCTTGATAAATAATAAGAAGGGTTGACGGAGCTCCTCGTTTTTGCGTCAAACACCAGCACATCCACGTCGCTGATTCCCATTCTCCAAGTTGACACAAGTGCACAAGATGAAGTTCAGCGAGACGGTTGCGATCATCACGGGCGGCGCCGCTGGCTTCGGCCGCGCATTTACGGAGCGTGTACTGCAGGGCGGTGGTCGCGTGTTCATCACGGACGTGAACGTTGAGCAGCTCGAGATCACGGGCAAGGAGCTCGTGGCCAAGTTCGGCAAGGGCAAGATCGCGTGGACCCACCAGAACGTAGTGGACTCGGAGTCGTTCTACCGCATCTTCGACCACACGGCCAAGTACTTTGAACGCCCCGTGAACATGCTCGTGAACAACGCCGGCATCGCCGGCGACATGTCGTTCTGGAACGAAGACGCACCGCGCGCGTGGGAGAGTGTCGTCACGATCGACCTCACGGCGCTCATGCGCGGCACGCAGGTCGCCGTGCAGGAGATGAAGAAGCACCTTGGCGGCAAGGAAGGCGTGATCATCAACCTCGCGAGTGTCGCGGGTCTGTACCCCGTCACGTACTCGCCTGAGTACGCCGCCGCTAAGCACGGCGTCATCGGCTTCACGCGCTCGTGCTACCCGCTGCAGAAGCAGGCCAACATCCGCGTCGTCGGTCTCGCGCCGGGCTTTGCCAAGACTGCCATGGGCAACATCGCGCAGGAACATCTCCCGGAACAGACCGCCGCGATGGGCGGACTGATTGAGGTGGACGCCGTTGTGGACGCCTTCCAGCTGGCCGTCGAGGACGAGACGAACCCGGGCCGCATCATCCGCATCGTCAAGACCGGCCACTCGTACTACCGCTTTGCCGGCGACAAGGCCATCTACCCGAACGCTAAGCTCTGAGGCGATTGTCTTTTTACCTCGTTTCGAAATGTCGTTCGCATCCTGTAGGTTGGGGCATTCTCTCTTCTCTCTCTGTCTCTCTCTCCATCTCCCACAAACAATACCGTAAGAAGAAGAGATACATCAATCCCCCGCCTCATACAGCGTTCATGTGCAAAATACTTCCGTGTGATTCATCCGATCCAGAGCAGCTGCCCCAATGCCCCCTACTACTGCTGCCTGTATCCTTCACGCGCGCACCCACCCGCCCCACTCGTCCACTCGTTCTCCGTGGAGCATCCTTCTGGAGAAATTAAATACAGGAGCCCTCCCCATGTTTTGTTTTGCTCTTTGTTTTTCGTGGTCGCGTTCTTAGTTCCCTTCGTTCTGTGTAGTGTATCTGCGGTGTGCGGCAAGGGCCTTCCTGTTGCGGGGTGTCTAGAAGTCGGCAAACGGGTCCTTGCCGTTGTACACTGGCACGATCGCGTCGTCGCACGAGTCCGGGTACGGGTCAAAGTTGGACGTGTCGTTGGCCGTGCCGACCTTGGGGATGATCGGCGCCGCGCCCTTTCGTGCTAGCAGCTCTTCCCAGTTCATGCCGCTGAAAAACTTGTGCTTCTTGATGTCCTCGACGCCGGCCTTCAGACAGCCGTATCGCTTCGTGAGGTCGGCCGTGAGCAACCGCTTGATCAGCGCCTTGGCGTTGCGGTCAAAGAATCGCGGAAAGTTGAGCTTCCCCGAGAGGATTTGCTGGTAGATACCCATCGGGTCGTCGTCGCAGAACGGCGGCTGGCCCGCGAGCATTTCGTACATGAGGATGCCGAGTGTCCACCAGTCGACGCCCTTGCCGTGGCCCTTGTTCAGCAGCACTTCCGGCGCGATGTACTCGGGCGTGCCGCACAGCGTGTACGTCTTGAAGGCCACGCGCTTAGCGAAGCCAAAGTCCGTGATCTTGATGTAGCCTTCCGAGTCGAGCAGCAAGTTCTCGGGCTTGAGATCGCGGTAGATGAAGTCCTGGCTGTGCAAGTACTCAAAGATCGCGACGACCTGCGCGGCGTAGAAGCGCGCCGTGTTGTTGTCGAAGCGCCCGGCTTTCCGCAGGTGCGTGAAGAACTCGCCACCGATGACGTACTCGAGCACCATATAGAGGTACTTGGTGTCCTGGTACGTGCCCGCGAGGTTCACGATGAACGGGTGGTCGAGGCACAGCAAGATCGACTTCTCCGACAGCATGTGCTCCACCTGGCAACATTCAAAGACATCAATACCGCGTATATCGCCCACTTACAAAAGCGTGTGTCGTGCGTACCTGTTGTAAGCGGATGATCTCGGCTTTCTTCAGGATCTTGATCGCCCAGTACGTCGACGTGCCCTGTAACCACGACCGTAACCGCGTGAGTGCTTCCATTTAGACGCCACCACCATTCCATTGCCTCGTACCTTGTGGGTCGCAAAGCGCACGCGGCCAAAGGACCCCGTGCCCAGCGTCACGCCCATTTCGAATTGGGACGCGTCCAAGTGGCCGACAAACTTGTGGTTCTTGTTGGTCGTCGAGAGAGTCGCCGGCCCGGAGCCGGCGCTGGAGGCTGGCGCTGGTGTCGCCATTGTTGATCCGGAGGGGAGAAGGAGGAGAACACGAAGGTTGGCCTGTGTCGACGAGGAGCTCCTCGCAGGTCAATGCGGGTCTATCGGATCGGATGGTGGTCTATCGGGGTCTATCGACGCTTTCGCAGCGACCAGTCTATCGCGGCGCGGTTAGACCGTGGAGGGTGGGCGCTTAAGTTGGCGACGGCGGTTCGTCCGTTTCCCTCTTCGACGGCCAATTCGTTTCTTCCCCCCACTTCGTGGTTGAGCCGTAGCAGTCACCTCCTCAAGGGCGTCGTTGAGCGGGACGGGCCTATCGGTCTATAGATAGACACACGGGAGTGTAGCCGATCACGACAACAGGAATAGCTTCTTCCCTCGCGATCCGATCGGATCGTGAGATCCCTTCGCTCCCTCCCACAGCAGCGCTATATAGATAGACGCCTGGTGGTGGTGGTTGGTCTCTCTTTGATGCGACAGCTTCGTCTTCGTATGGAGGGGCTAAAGTTAGACGGTTACCGCGGTTCTGAGTCGATGCCGTCCCATTGGGCCGCGACGGTTCAGCGGCTATAGTTAGACCAGGGACCGCTGGCCAGTGCGGGTCGGTTCACAGCCTTCGCTTTCTGATGACTTCCGTGGTCTAAACGTCCCACGTGACGGCGGCTTCGTGGATAGACCACGAAGCGCCGCGCGCTGGGCAGGGGAGAATTATCAGGCCAGCCCCAGGCATCGCCAATAGACCCGAGAAGAAGGGTCGTTTCAGCGCATTCCTTCCATTCTCTTCTTCGCGGCCTGCGCGCCTTTTCGCGGAAACCGACTGTTTGAAACAGCTACATATACATCCTAATCCATTACATACAACATCAAAATTCAACTGCTTCTGTGTTGTATTTACTTACTTAAAGAGTTTTACTCAAGAGAGTGTCTGTTCGAGACCATTATACAAACTCAAATGAAGATATGTGACTATATCGAGGGGCATGCTCCCCAGAAAGAGACTATTCAGTATCCACTGTCCGCATGCACATCGTCCGCTCGGAGCTCGTGGAAGAGCTGCTTGCCTTGCGAGATGGTGGCGCCGCCGAAGATGCCGCACCGCCGCTGGTGGTGATCAATGTACTTCCTTATGATACATCGGAGGCTAGCGCACCTCGGGAGGACGCAGACGGCGACCTGGAGCTGCCTCGCAGGCAGCGACCACGACGACGACGACGAGGGTCCTCCCAGGACGAGACGACGACGATGCCCGTGGACGACGCGTCATCGGCCTCTATCGAACTGGAGACCATGGCAGCGTGCAGCGCCGATGCCACCGGCACGCAACTGTGGCGCGCGTCGTTTCTGCTGGCGGAGTATCTGCAGTTCAGCGCGGACGAGGTACGCGACGCGGTTGTGGTAGAACTCGGGTGCGGCGTCGGTGCGTGTTGGTTTGCCTTTGCCAATCTGGAAACCCGGTGTGAAGACTGTGTATCGTGCATGTACATTAGGATTTGTCGCAATTGCGGCCGCTCGGCTCGCACGGCGCGTGTACGCGACCGACGGCGACCGCTCCGCGCTGGCTGTGTGCACACGCAACGTCGAGCGGAACCCGTGGGCGCGCGACCGCGTGGGCGTCCAGTACCTTCAATGGGGTCGTGGCATGCATGATGATGACGACTCCAGTGCGGACAAAGAGACATCAGCTTCTGCTATCAAGGAGCGTACGTTGTTGTCCCGGCGCATCGACTGGATTGTCGCGAGGTGAGCGAAACGCCATGGTCGATGTCACCCGTAGGAGGCGTACGAGCGTCATAACCATCCTTGGTGTTGCCGACAGCGATGTCTTTTACGACGACGAAGTCGCTGATCTTTTTCTGGACACGCTCCACGAGCTCATGCAGCAGTACCCGACGGCCAAGGTCGTGGTCGCCGCCGAAAGACGCATCGTGTTCTCCGCGGTCACATTGAGCGAGGTTTCACTTGGCTACGACGCGTTCCAGCGGCGTCTGTGTCACCACCTCCATCGTGCGACCACTGAAGCGGTGGATCCACATACGAGTATTCGCACGTGTCACGCGTGCTGCACGGATGGATCGTCTGGCGACACTGCGAAGCCGCGCTTCGTCGCGACGCGTATCCCCCCGTCGACGATTCCGCGCGTCTACACATACGAGCGTGTCTCGACACTAGCGATCTGGCAGCTCCACGCGATCGTCACGACCTCCTCCTAAAACGGCCCCGCGATCTTTTCGACAAATGTAGCCATGTCGCCAGTGGCAACAAAAATCTATGTCTTATTTGAGTCGTGCACTGTACTGTACGGATCCCATCGACCTCCCCATGAAGGGTCGTTCAGGTTCAGGCCATCTCCAGTATCGCCGTTGACATCTCCATCGGAAACGCCAATGTTCCCGCCACTGCCGCCGCGCGCGTACGACTGGATCTTCGCGCTGCAGCCGGCGCTGTCGTCGCCTAGTACTAGCGCGAGGCTCGATGGATACAACGTCGATGGCGACCGCGACGGTGCGAGCGACCAGTGCCTGCTCATCACGGACACATACGGGCGGCTCATGCAGCTCGTGCTCGCGCTGACGGCCCTTGTGGTCATGTACATCAAGCGCAAGCTCGAGACGCCCATGCGGCCGCTCCAAGTGTGGGCGCTCGACGTCGGCAAGCAGTGCTGCGGCGCGTTCTTGATCCACTCCCTGAGCATCGTGCTCTCGATCGTGTTTGTCGCGCAGGCCGACAACGGCGACGACGAGTGCGGGATCTACTTTGTGACCTACATGCTCGACACGACCTGGGGCGTCGCCGTATTACTCGGCGTGCTGCAGCTCGAGCACGCACTCGCCGAGAAGATGGCGTGGAAAGACCTCGTCGAGAGCGGCTTTTACGGAGACCCTCCACGGCTTGCAGTGTGGGCCAAGCAGGTCGCGGCCTACGCGTGTGCCGTGCTGGTCATGAAGCTACTGGACTCGGTGGTGATTCTGTGGTACTACGAGGAGATCGCGGCGTTTGCGACGGGCCTCTTCCGCTCGTTCACGCACCACCGCCACCTAGAGCTCTTGCTCGTGATGATCATCATCCCAGGCTGCTGCAACTCGTTCCAGTTCTGGGTACGTTCATGTCTCTGTGGGCTCGACCATGCGTTTCCTGATGTAGCTAACTTGCTGCCGATGGACAGATCGTGGACTCGTACCTCAAGTGCGACGGCTCGCACTGGAAGTACTTCGCGACGATGGTGACGAGCGACGACGAGCAGCAGCAGCCGAAGTCCGTGGTTGACGAGCAGGAGACCACGAACTTGCTTACGGTGGCGGCCACCGAGCCACCGCTCCACGCACCGCCGATCCGCGCCGGGGTCAAGCACGTCGTCTCGTACGACACAGCGTGCGAGACCACGCCGCTCACAGAGAGCAAAACAGCGGCGACGCGGCCAGGGACGTTGCTGTGACAGATGGAGCGTTGTGGTGGAGGAAAAGAAACAATTTGGTTATTGCGATCAGTAGCACCATTTCGATGTGGGCCCGGCGGGTGGGAGGCTGGAACTCATTTTTATTTGTCCGGCAGGTGGAAGACTTGTCGTGACGACTTGTGTTCGGTTATTTTCTAGTGGGACTGGCGCTCGCGCTGGAGCTGCGCGCGCCGCTGCTGGATGAGCTCGTCCACCGACATGCCGCTGGTCGACGTCACCATGGGGGGCAGAGGCGCCGAAGACACAGAGCTCACACTTGATGCCGGCGAGGGCCCTGGAGATGCCACCGCCGACGAACTGGACTTGGAGGTTCCAGTGAGATCAACGGTCCGGGTCGCTGGTGCCCTCGCAGGCTGTTGGGTCGGTGTTGCGTCGCTTCCTACCGAGATCTTGCCTGTCGAGGACGCCGAAGGGGTATGCGTGGCTTGATTGGACGATTCTGCGTTGCGCAATGCTACGATGGACGCGTTCACGAGGCGCTGCAATGCGTGAACCTCCTTCGCGAGCCATTTCGCTGGTTCGCCGAGTTGGTCGGCGCCGCCGGCCGACTGGAATGTTGCCTCAGACGCGTCACTTATCGCGGTCACGAGCGTCTTGATCTTCTGCTCCATGATGGTCTGCACGGCGCGTCGCTCCTTGACAAGCGTATCACACCGCGCTTGCAAATGCACTGCCTGTTGCGATGTGGTCTGCGGAACGGTGTCGTCCTTCTCTCTCTCTTCTTTTAAATGCTTGTTCTCGCTTTCCAATGCCTCCATTTGACGTTTGATCTTGTGCAGCTGGTCCTGGACTTGCTGCTGCTGATTCCACGCCATCGACTTCATGCGCGCCTCCATCTCGACTTGCACGAGCTTCTCCAGTCGGTCACGCAGCAGGTATTCAACCGACACTTTCTCGGCCTTGACGTCTTCTAGCTCCTTCGCGAAGCGCTGCTGATCCGCGGCCTGAGCATCCAGTAGCGTTGAGAGTTCTTGAATCTTATCTTCCGCCGACAACAGTGGGAGATCGCTGCCATCACTGCGTCCAGATCTCGCGCCAGCGACGCTGATGCTCGAAATGTCGTGGGTATGCGCGCGGAACTGCTTGTGGGTGATCAAGAGCTCTGGGCGAGACGAGGCACCCGCATCGCCAGTGAATCCTGCGGCAGCGCTGGTCCAGTCACCACCTTTGGCGCTTCCACCGTTCTGCTCTAGTGTCACGCGCTGCAGGTGAATCAGGTGCGCCGTCTTCTCGTCGAGCTTCTCCTCCAACTCTTTCTGGTGACGATCGTACGCGTCCAGTTCGTCCTGCAACGCTGTGATCTGCTCGTCGCGCTCGTTCAGTCGTTGCGTGAGCGCGATCATGATGTCTCGCTGCTTGAGCAGAAGCTGCTTGTACCGATCCACCTGCGCCTTCTCTTCTTCTATGCTCTCTCGTTCCTTCTCCAGATCGGCGAGCCGGCATTCATATTCCTTGCGGATCCTGTCTTGGTGCTCTCTCAGCGCGTCTCGAATGATCGGATCTTCCGCGTCGAAGACTGCACCGCCTTCACCGCCCATAGCCATAAAAACGGCATCGCCCGACTCGGTCATCATGCCGGCACCTGCCGCGTTGGCCCCAGCGGCACCACGTCGCTGGCTACTCGTGAGCATTTGGCTCATCAGCGTGGCAATGCGCTGCTCCAGTTTCTTCTTTTCTTCCTTCTCGCGCATAAACTCGCGCGAGCGCTCCTCCAGCGCGCGGATCGCGGCCATCTTGTCTTCTTCGGCACGGCGGCGCTGTTCATCGAGCTCGAGCAGCCGGCGCTTGTCGACGACGTTCCGCGATTTCTCTTCGAGCTCGGCACGCAATCGCTTGAGTTCTCGCTCGTACTTCCTCAGCAGACTCTTCTGGTCGAGATCTTCGTTCACACGGGCTTCGTTCTTGATGCTTTTCGCTCGGTTCGCAAACTTGAGCGTGGACAATGACTCGGTGATCGCCTCGAGCGCTGGCGAGATCATCGCCATCATGGTCGTTTTGCAGTTTCCGCCCAGAGAGTCTTCCAAGATACGAGTGAGCTTGCTGTCACGGTACGGGATATGCTGGCGGCCACGAGCGTCCGTGAGCGCAGCGATGACGTTGCCCAGTGCAGAAAGAGACTGGTTGATTTTCTTACTCTCCTCCAGTCGTTGACCCGTCGCACCGGAAAGCCGCACGCGTTCGGAGCCAGCGAGATCCACGAGATTGAGCTTACCCACTTTAAAACTTTGACGGACCATCGACTCGAGCTTGGGGTGTAGCTGAGCTGGGGTCGCGCCATTGCCTCCTCCTCCGTTACGAGCCTGGTACGCGTTCACTAGTGCGGTGAATTCCTCGGGAGAAATGTCGTTTCCCTTGGCGTCCACGTACGCCGTCTTGCTCTGCTCAGCAATGATGATGAACACGGCGTGGCTGCGCGATGAAATCTCGTTCATCTTGGTGCTGCCCGTGGCGCGCATCGCACCGCCGCGCTCCATGAGCCCATAGATTTCTTCTGGGGACCGCACGACCCACTCAGAGAGCCCCTCAACGAACACGCCGCGCTTCTTGTCTTCTCGGATCGTAAGGTTATTCCGCTCAGGCTTGAGCAGGTCGGAGATCGATTCGTTGTAGATCTGCAGGTACGACGCCCGCACGAGGAAGCGCATGCGCGCCGACATGTTGGACTGGATGTGCTGGAAGATCTGTTCGATCGCGCGCGGGATGATGCCGCGCTCTTCAACAGCCGACGCGCCCGAGCCGCTGTTGAAGCCTTCCATCGTGTAGGTCTTGCCTGTACCGGTCTGTCCGTACGCAAAGATCGTGGCGTTGTATCCTTCCAGCGAGGACTCGACGACGGCCTTGGCCGTGTTCTCGTACACGACGCGCTGCGTGCAGTGCTGGTCATACACGTGGTCGAACGAGAACACGTGGCTGCCGTACGCGCCGGGCGACAGCGCCGCGGCGTCCCCGTCCCCGCCTCCACCTCCTCCGCCTCCACCGCCTCCACCGTTTCCTCCTCCTCCACCTCCTCCTCCGCCGCTGGCTTGGACGGTCGAAAGGTTTTCTGATACTGTGAGCACGTGGCCTTCCGAGTCGACATGGATCACGTTCTGGAACGGGCGGTCGTTGTGGAGCTCGCGCGGTAGTGGCGGGCGTACGCGAATCACGACCTTGAAGTTGCTGCCGCGCTCGCTATTGCCGCCGCCACTCAGCGAGCCGGACCGCGAGCCCACGCTCATGGGCGAGCCCGTCCCACCACCAGCCATTCCTATGCCGTGTGTGCTCTGGATCGAGAGGCTCTCGGAGATGTTGGACGAGGTCTCATCGTCCGTGGACGTGCGCGTCGATGAGTACGCGTTCGAGATTGCCGAGCGCTGCAAGTAGTCGGCCGCCGAGGATGCGGACGACGATATCCCCGAGGCCGAGCCGCGGCGGTTGCTGTTCCCGGTGTTGGTATGGGACGGCGACGACCGCGCTGAGCCGGAGGACGAGTGGTGGTGGGAGGAAGAGAATGGACTCGCGCCGGGCGTGACGCTGAGCGTCATGCCGCGCGCGTGGTAGTTGGCGTTTGATGGGCTCTGGCTGTTGCCGCCGGTGTTGCCGTTGTGGACGCTGCCGCGCGGCGTCGCGCCCGAGCCGCGCGAGCTGCGCAGCGAGCTGGCAAAGTCCATTTTCGCCTATTACAGATTCCTCCCCAGCAAGATCACACACACATGCGCAGCACAGACGGGAGAGTGAGAGATCGTACCTCGGGAGGGGTAACCACGGTGTTTCTGAAGTGACGCCGACGACCTTTCACAGCGCGCCCGCCGAAACGCCAACGACCGCGCTGGAATGAGAGACATAATCTAATACGCGACTAACGGTGAATGCCCTTAATGAATGAAGCCTTCTGCTCATGAGCGAACCGGTGGCTGCCATCTCCGTTCCCTCATTCGCTTGCCCTCGCATCTTTCCCACGACTGGTTTCTTCGGTTCTCGCAGTTTGGTGCGTGTGCAATTTGAAATTACAGCCAATCACAGTATGCTTCGTCGTATATCCACCAATGACACAGAGTCTTAGTATTTATGGATAGTGATTCCTAACATATGGATACCAAGTTTTGATGTTTGAGAGTGCCATCTTATGTTATTTTTCCTAACGTGTTACTCATCATTCTTAGCGACGGTCGCTCGCGGGATAGCTTGTCTTGCCGAAGAGTGGGCGGAGCGCCTTCGTGGGTAACAGCGTGTGCGTGTCTGTGTCTGTGGCCTTGATGGGATTTTGTGGGGTTTTCTTGTTTGCCAGCGGACTTGTTCTCACTCGTGGGCGGCCACGACGGCCTCGAGGATGGCCTCGGCGCGGGTTTCAAAGTCTGGCTCGTAGCCATCGAGCAGCGGCGCGATCATCTCGGCGACGGTCGCGGCGGATATCCGGTCGGCCGGGCGCTCAACGATGAGCAAGTTGAGGAAGACCTCGTAGATCACGGGCGGGAACGAGATGCCGCGGAAGCAGATGAGGCAGCCTTGGTCAGCGAGGCACGCGCCGTAGCCGTCCTGCGCGTGGCAGAGCAGGTTGTGGCGCCAGTTCTGGTCGCAGATCAGTGCGAGGTGGCCCTTCGGGTAGCCAAAGCACAGCAATTGGTACAACTACGTACACATAGATGTCAGTATACAGTACCTTCGCAATCAGAAATCAACAGGATGCGAACGTACCAGCACACCGGCGGACCACATGTCGGCGGCGGCGCCGAGGAAACCGGGGCGCGGCGGCGCGTGGTGGTTGTGCTCGCGCACTTCCTGGGCCACGTAAAGCGGCTTGAACTTGACAAGGCGGTCGCTTGTGCCGGCGAGCCCGTCGTTGGTCATGATCTCCGAGCTGCCAAAGTCGATGAGCCGCGGATTGAACTGCGCGTCGATCACGACGTTGCACGGGTCGAGGTCCAAGTGGCACACGTTGTGAGCGTGCATGTACGCGAGCCCATTCATAACGCCGTGGAAGATGAACAGCGCTTCGGTCATCATGGCCTCGGCGACAAACGCGTTCACGATCACCTCGATGCCCGGCAGCGATGACATGGTCTGCACGAGCCGCTGGACAGCAAAGCGCTTGTAGTCCGTGAGCCGGCGCTTGACGTACATAATCAGGCTTCCGTTCGCAGCAAAGTCCATGGCGATGTACTCGTTGTGGCCGTCCGTGCAGCACTCCCATTGCGACAGGTACGGCGAGCTGTACACGCCCGCGAAACCCGGCGGCTGGAGCTGCGCCATGACCCGCACTTCGTTGAACACGTCGTCGTGCTGCAACTCGAGCTGGCCCTTGTCCATGACCTTGACCGCGACGTCGTAGACGCCGAGCTCCTGGAGCCGATTCCGTCTAAAGTACTTGCCGTACTTGACCACACCGCAGCGACACACGCCGACATTGGCGTTCTCGTCCGACGCGTCTTCGCGTGACGCGAGCACGGTCTGGTGCACCGGGTGCATGAAGCAAATGGCGCCGCCCTGGTCCTCGTCCCAGGGCATGAACGCCACGGGCAGCTGCATCGCGAACGGCGGGTACCGCGGCGGCTGCCCGCGGTGCACGAACTCGGCGTAGATTGGGCGCCCACGCTGGCGATTGTAGATGAACTCGACTTGCTGGAGCGCCTCCATTCTAGATTAACGAGGGGTCTAAAAGATAATGTAGGGGGGAGGAGGAGAGAAGAGCGGGAGGGGAGAGTCGTCTAATGCGGGAGTCTAACGGTCTTGTGGGCCGATGGTCTTGCCCCAGCGCCAGCCACAGGCGGATGATGTTGGTCCTTGAGGCGAGCACTTCCCGTCAGGCACGCAGAATGATGCGCTTCCGTGCGTACATGAAGGGGGAGCTGCTGTGACTCAGACTCAGATGAGCCCAACTCGAGGGAGACTCAGCTCGGTTAGCCAATCAAAGTACGACAACTCAGTCGCGCTCTATTGAGGTTAGATGCAGTTGTGCCTTGTCACATCGAGTGTATCCACGAAAGCGAGAAAGAGAAGTGAGAATAGCGGCGTCGACGTTCTCGAACAGCGCGTTATTTGCACCTGGAAAACGGAAAAGCTGGGTGGGAATTGGAGAGAGATATTCGAATGATAAATAGACAATCTAGGTCTGGGGCGACGTCGGTGATGTCGTTTCTTCGTTACACGAGGAACACGTGCGGCGGCCGCGAGAACGTAGGTTTCTTGAGACGCATCGTGGTCAACACGCGCGGCTTCTGCGGCTTGAACGCGAGTATGTTGCGCTGCGCAAACCCGTCAAGCGCCACGATCTTGACGTGGTCGACGCCATCATCGTCGGAGCTGTGCAGCCGCGGGATGTACGGGCGTGATCGCTGCTTGTACGCTGGGGGCGCCGAGGACGGATCCACTGGCTCGACTTCGGCAGCGGCGCTGCATTCGGACTCCTTCGCGCTGTAGAACGCCGACCAGAACGAGAGACCCGTGCTGCGCTCACTGATGGACGCCTCCGAGTCGGTGTAGCCGGAGAAGCGGATGAACGAGATCACGCGCGTCTCGCGCACGGCCGTGATCTCGAGCGGCGAGTCGTCGTCGGCGACGGTGATCGCATAGTCGCTCCTGGGGGTGCCGCATCCGTCGTCGCTGCTTGGGGGCGTCATCGGAATATAGCGGCGTCCCATGGCCATCGCGCTGTGCTGCGTGTCGATTGGCACGATGATCGCGTGGCCACCGCTGTTGGTCGTCGCTGCCTCCGCAGTGGATGATCGTGGCGTGCACCAACTGCCCATCTTCTGAAAGAGGATCATGAGCACAACAAACGCGGCCAGCGCAATCAACGCAATGGTCTCCGCCATTTCGATATGATGAAATTCCAGAGGTGGAGAGGCGGCAATGCAGTATTTGCTGTTTGAGAGTGGTCGGTGCTTGCGCTCGAGCTGGTGAAAGCGGGAATGAGCGAGCGCCAGGACGGACAGCGCTGCTGCCTGGCGAGCGATGCGGCGCTGCGGCCTGGCGTTGGCGCGACATGCCATTACGCGCGCCGCCTGCCCGTCGCCGTGCTCGCTCTCTCCGGCAGTTTTCCGTACGCAAGTGGGGTTTGTTGCTTGAGATTTGGCGCGACGGCGCGACGTGGTGGTCTCCTGTAGCCATGCACTGGCATTGACTATGTGTAGCCATCTTATTCATCGGCCATGCGGTTTGGTTACACACGTCGCAGATGGTCGCCCTCTTTGGCGGCCGGCGAACGCAAACATGTTGAAGGAGAAACGACGAAAAGAAATCCAACGATTTCCTACCTTCTCGCGCACGCGATCAACGCGCGCCGAGATCGGGCGCCGAGATCGGGCGCCGTGGCGCGGCCGATGAAGAGAAAGCTTCTTGGGATGGGGATCCAGTACACTGGAATGACGCGTTTCAACTCTGCCCCCCATAGACGGATGATTGCTGTGGCCGTGTACGTTGTGGTGGGTGCCACTCTCGTCTGATACCATGACGATCGATGGAGGAGAAGCCACTTGAAGCGAACAAGTTCTCGTCGGTCTTGCCATCAATGAAGGACATTGACGCATCCCTGCCGCAATGGGTGACATAAAATTCTCTATGAAAATCGATCAGGAAGGATTCATTTACCGCAACTAGCCAAATATGTTTTCATACAGGTTGTTAGTTTTGACGATGTACTGTATTTTTTTCATTTTCCACTTCCTAATAATCACAAATCGATGATCAATATGCGTTATCAAAGGTACTGACGGGCTGTCATTTCTGTCGAGTTTGCTTGACGTCTTGTCTGCTCGCTCGAATAAATCATACCTTTCGAGCCAAATATTTGGTTGTTGCTGGAAATGTGGGGATAGTGGTAGCAATCCGAGTCAGGGACTTCCCTTCCAAACTCAGGAAGATGTCGCCGCCGCCGAGATCGCGTTACTCCATCTTTCCAGCTCCTGTACCCCACACGACTGGATTTGCACCGCCGGTGGACCTAACTATCTATTACGGACCACCGAGGGCTTGCTTATAAGATGAAGACCGTCATGGAGGGACCACGCCGTTGGATTTCCACCCCATGTTGCACAGATGCCTGCTAATATACCGATTGATTCTCGATGCCGCAGAGATCACATTTTACGATTCTCTGGCTGCATCACAATGGCGACTCCAAAGTACGACGATCTGCTGAACGGCGCCATCTCCAGCGACCCGTGTACGCCCGTAGGGTTCACATTCGAGCATGCGTTCCCGACGTTCACTCCACCCAAGAGAAGAAGCACTGCAGCCCTGCGGCGCAATCCCCTGGTCGCAGCCTCGCGCCGACTCGAGGTGAACCGCGCCTGCGCCAAGCGCTTCTACCAGCGCGGCAAGGTACGCAACTCTCTGCTATACAGTACTTCCAGAAGTATCCAACTGGTATCGTCCGCAGCGACTGATATTTTCTCCTTTGTGTGTGCAGTCTCGCCGCGAGAATATGAAGGCCGAGGTCGCGGCGCTCGAAGCCGAGTTGCAGCGTGTGCTGGACTCCAAGGCCCAGCGCGACACGAGCGGCGCCGCTCACCAGCTCATCGCGCTAAACCGCCAGCTGTGTGCGCTGCGGGACCAGCGCAAGGCGCTGCAGGACGCGTGTGACGCCCACGTTCGCGCGCAGGAAATGGCGGCGTCGATCGCCGAGAACGAACGCATGGACGCCGAGATCGCCGAGATGCTGAACCCATTTCTACCGCCAACGGATCTCACTTGAAGTGTCCTAAAATGGCAACCAGTTAAAAACAGAACACATATTACATTGAGTTAAGAACACAACCTGGATTTCGTCTGAGTCTGAGTCGCATGTTGGACCTCTTTGATGGCTTGCGTGGTGGCTGGATGGCTTGCTTCCTTCACTTCGAGTGTGCGCTCGGAGTGGACGATGTAAAGTGCAGTTTCCACTCTGGTACAGCACATTCCGAGGGCCCTGCTCCGACCCCTGGTAATTCACATCATTGGATAATTTATATCAGCATGTTTTCATTTCCAGTACAAAAACAACACATGAAGAATTGTGATAAATAATCAACCTTCTAGACATGATTCTCCTAAGAGCATCGTGTCTAGAAGGTTCCTGGTCACCAGGACCCTGCTCTGAGTGGACGCCAGGCTGGTCCATGATGATGTCAGTCGGGTCATGCGGAGCAGGACCCTGGGCCCCAGGCTGGGGCACACGCATACGCGTCGACGCGTTGAAGTGCCACCGGTAACTGATGCTGATCAGGGTGAGCAGCCGGTTCCCCTGCAGCGCGGTCCAAAACACGCGTGCGAGAGACCAGCCTACTTCCACGCGGCTCAGTCACTCATGCACGAAAGGCTCTCTTTGCGTCCCCTCGTGGAACGGGGTTCCACCGGTTCGTACTGAACTTGGGAATCCCAAGTTGGGATGGCCATCACGGCTTGCGTGCCTTGAGCGTGTATCTGCCTGTCTTTGATGATTATGACCGTGAGTGCTCTCTCTATCTGCATAGTCGTACTTCTTCAGATCGGAAATGGAGGAATTCGGTGAGGCTCCGCCTGCGACGGTAACGCGGCACCGTTCTGCGCGGTCTTCCTGAACGGTGTGTGGGGGAGAGAGAGAGCGGGGGCTCAGCATACTGGGGCGAAGTGTAATAATAGTCTGTCGAGAGCAATCCGGGGCGGTGGGTGTCACGGTGGCGTGACTCGTGGTCGCTGTTCGGGCCAGCCCGCGTGTACAGAGCCGCTGGGGGAGCGCTTCGGGTTCGAGCGCGATTGAGAGAACTGACGGACTCAGTGACGGAGTCCGACGGAGGGAAATGACTCACGACGGTGGCATCGAGACCTCTGTGTATTGACAGGGAAACGCACTGTGCTGACAGCCCCACTCGAGTTGACCACTCGGAAAGCCTCACGCGCGCACAAGCGCACAAGCCTGAATTCTCAGACCTAAGGATCTCAATCAGGAACCCGTCAGCTGGTTGCAGCCATCGCGGTCCGTACGATCCATTAGTCCACCCCATCGATACGAGAGAGGGAGGAGGAGAGGATCAAGAGAGAGATGGAAGAAAATCTCCAACGCGTGGCTGGCATGAAGGAGACTTGGATTGTCTCTCCGCCGTGTGACCCGTGTGAAGAGATACAACGCACATCTCAGAATGCGTGCGTTTGCTTCTCACGTCGACCCTCACTGTTCAACCAGAGTGTCAAGACCCGACCGATCAAGGCAACTGCGAGAAGTGGAGAAGGGAGGAGGGGGCTTGAAGCCAGTCAGCAGTCAGTCAAATCACGACGTGGAGGCACGTCAGTCGATCAGTCCCCACGTGAAGGTCCCCAAGGCTCACCGCGAGCGCCCACAGGCGCGATCGCTGCGTCCCGCGCCACCCATCAGAGCATCGTGCTGTCCGCGTACAAGGAGGGGAAGGAAGCGATCCTACAATCAACGCGGGTCTGCCCACTCGAGTCGGGACTGCGTACTGTACGTACTACAGTACCGTCCACCGCCAAGAGCCGGCGGGCAGAGGCTGTCAGCGCGTTTCGTTCGTGGACGGGTCACTTTCCTGTGCGCAACGATACACGCCGTCTGTGCGTGCTGAGTTGTCCCAGCAGACTCAAGAAGTTCTTGAAGAGCGGAGCCACGCCCCCACGCTCCCCACTCCCCAACGGGACAAGTGACGCGTCCGTTCAGAACCAGCCATGCGTACGACCGACGCAGGATCGAGTCCGCCTCCTCCGTTGTCTCCGTCGCCGGCCCCGTGTCCGCTGGCGTCCACACTGACCCCACTAGTGACGATCGCAGTCTCCACAATGGTGAAGCGCACGGCGACGGGGCTGCCGCCGGCCAGTGAGGAAGAAGAGAAAGAGTCCGGCATATCGGCCGCTGAAGCGATCTCGTCCCGCGCCTTTTTTGACGTGGACCTGTCCGAGTCGAAGTCGTCCGAGCCGCTGCAGGCCGCGCCGCTTGCCGTGCCGATTGTCGAGGCGTCCGACCCTCGACGGCGACGCACGTACGGCCAGCAGCGCGTGAGTGAAGACCACAAGCGCGAGCGCAACCGCGAGACCTTTCGCCGCTTCTACAAGCGGAAGCAGGTGCGCCTGTGGTATCCGAATTTGAGGTTTGCGCTGTTTCACCAAGTTATGTGTCTGCTGGCGTAGGACACGTTGCGCGAGCTGCGTGAGCAAGAAGATCAGCTCACTCAACAGTACGAGCTGCTCAAGCTCGCACACCCGGAGATTGCGCTGGACGCTGGCAGTGCTGATTGTCAACCAAGTGACTCGCTCGTGCAGCTCATCACGCACAAAGATCGGGTATCGGCGGAGCAGTCTGTGCTGCAGCGCGTCGCGCAGGAACAGCTCAGGATCCGGCGGCAGCTTGGGCGGATTGCCGGTGCGTTCCAGGACGAGGACGACCAAGACGCCATCGACCAGGCCGCGCCGCAGTTTCTCGTACCACCCGCACCTTTGGACGTCGACGCCAATTTGCAGGACGCCATCGGTCAACTGAGTGCGATGCAGTTGATTACGGAGATATCTCAGCGCGAAGACGCATTTGGCTGGCAGTGCTGGTCCCAACGTCAGGGCGAGTACGTCGCATTCCACGTGGCCAAGCAGT
Organism: Pythium biforme; assembly: GCA_023337735.1. Classification (NCBI taxonomy): domain Eukaryota; phylum Oomycota; class Peronosporomycetes; order Pythiales; family Pythiaceae; genus Pythium; species Pythium biforme. The sequence goes on along the minus strand of JAADXJ010000017.1, from coordinate 50,762 downwards.
TTCTCGCGATCGCGCTCACGCCCAAGCAGGCCGCGCGCCGCACGTGGGAGTTCTACTCGGAGTCCAAGGCGTCCGGCTCGTCGGAGCCTTCGCCGTCCCGTGTCGCGCCGTCGTCCATGGTGCGCATGCGGCGCCGCGTGCTATCGACGCCTGACGAGAACTCGCGGCTCGTCTTCCGTCGCCTTACGCGCGTCCACCGAGAACGTACGTCCTCCTCGTCAAACTCGGATGGCCCTCCAGGCGATCGACCGTTGCGCATGACCAAGTCGGTCTACCACGTGACGCTCAAGCCCCTCGCTAATACCACCGACGGGTTTGCCGTAGTGTCGCACTCGGTGCCCAACCAGGAGATCTACGAGCCTGTGGACGCCGACATCCTCGAGGCACTGGGCGACATCGGGCACCCGCACACACGCGCGACCATGCTTGCGGACGAACTCGACCTTGAGATTCTCGTGGGCGCGGCGCCGCGGGAAGTCCTCGAAGAGTGGATCCGCGAACTGAGCTGGTAACGTACATGCGACGCGATCATTTTCCTACCCTATTCTTCCCATCACTAACGCAGGTGGTTTCTTTAGGTGGCGCGTCGAGCCGTCAGAGTCGGGTATGACAGTGTCGTTCGCGGGCTTTGCGCCGCTGTGTCTCGTGCTCACACCGTCCGCTTGCTTCATGGAAGTGCTGCGGCTCGCCGTGCAGTGGGAGCACGTAGTGCTGGGCGAGACGCCCATTTCCTGCCTCGCCCGATGACCGCCACGGTCCCCCTTACCGGTCGTCTGAGAACACGAGACCGCATCGCGAGGAATGCGTTCAGGCTTTCGATCTGATACGTTGGCCTCCCGTTGCACGGCAACGCGCATCCCATCCAATCCAGCAAAACACTTCAGCACACCGAGAAGGATCGACACAAATAGAGAACGTAGATTCCAGGGAGAAGTTCTCCCTCCATTGCAGGAAGGAAGAACGCGCGCGCTCCCACTCCCACACAAAAGACTGGAATTGTGCAGCTGCAAAAGCTTGTCCTCACGGGGCAGGCGTCTCACGGCGCTACTGTATTCCAGTGCCCGCCTTCCATTTCCATTTCTATAATAGCGCCCTCCGGCACCAAGCACATCCTCGTGCAAGTGGTGGATGGACTTGAACACGGTGAGCGGATCTTTCTTCCTAACTTTTTTGCTCCCACTCCGAATGCCAGCTGCCACGGCCTCACACACTGGACATGACATCCAATGTCAGTGGGCACTGCCAGTCGGCACTGGATGGCGACCATGGCACTGGGTGCCTTCATACCCCGGCACTTGGTCCAGTGCCATGTTGTCGTTGTCCGCATTTCCTTCCGTTTTAGACCTGGCGATCACTTCTGAGATTCCGCAAAGCACTGGACAATCCCCCGACATATAATAGGCACAATTCGCCGCGTTCCGACCTTGCGTCCGCTCGCGTTCCAGAGCCCGGGCGATCACAGAATGCAAAACCCGCGGGCATCTGGTCATCGCCTGGCGGCCAATCACGCGCGCCGCTCGTCAGGCCCCTGCGAGTGCCACTTCCGTGACCCCATGAGGGCTCGTCCATGCGCCTGCAGCTGGAGACGGAAGGCACGCCCGCGCGGCGCGACTTGATGGCGTTCCCTTCCGCTCGCGAAAAACGGACCTCTCGAGAGAATGCACATTTGCCAGCCTCCTCGCGCACATGCGGGCGGGCTCGGAAAGAACCTCTGGTGCGTGCACCCGGAGCGCTCGTTCGCCCATGGGCTCCCCACAGTTTCCATCTCGCGCGCCTTCCCACACATAGACCACTCGGAGTAGAAGAAGGCGAGAGCCATGCTGAACCTGCCGGGAAGTGAAGAAACCGACGCCGCGGCGCGGCCGCAGTCCCCGCGCCACCTCTTGCGGCGGCGGCCACTTTCCGGAGGCGACCGCCTGCGCGGCTGGGCCGACGTGCGCGAGATCCACGCGACTCCCCAAGAAGACGGCGATGCGTGCGTGACCAAGTACCATGTCGACCTTAACCTCACCGCGCACCTCGACTGGGACGCATGGCAGCGCCTGTGCGCGGCTGAACCGCTGCAGACGGACGCCCCCACGCTGTGCATGCTGTCCACGACGTTGGCGACACCCAATCCCGCGAGCGACGCCGAAGAAGACAACGAAGAAGAAGGCCACACCGTCGCACACAGTGACGCCGAGCGACGGCACATCACGCAGGGCGCGGGCGAGCGACATGCCGCCGCGTCATCATCGGCGCCGCGCGCTTCCTGAGGTGGAGAGCGGTACAAATCTACCAACGCATTCAATATATCTACCGGTACTTACCATCGTGATCATTGCCATTCCACATGCGCACCGCTCCGGATCCGGGCGGGGCCGGTGGCACTATCACGGTGGGGCGACATATTCTCCCTCGCTCTGCCATCGCGGCGCGACGCACATGGTGTCGTCCATCTCCATGCCATGCTCCGGCCGTGCGGATGGCATCCAGCATCCCACGTTGACGGTGTCGATACCGTAGGTCGTTTGCAGGACGTGACGGAAGCACGTCTCAGGTCGATGGGGTGCGGCTTTCCATTCGGCCAGTTCCACAGGCGCTGCGTCACCATCTGGCCTTGACGCTGGGAGGCCAAATGTAGCCATGTAGAGGTGGATGCTCGGAACACACATACGCCTCTGTTCCATGCTGTTCACGTTCCGAAGGCGGTCCTCTGGCTCGAGCGAGCCAGTCAAGTGGAGCAAGAAAAAAAGAGGACTCGGGCAATGAGCATATCAATGCCATGCGCATGAGGGTGGACCCTCCCAATGGCCGTGCCACGGCAGCGCCTGTCGCGTAGATGACCATGCGGAGACAGAAATCCAGTAGAATTTTGGAGTCATGCGTTAGCAGTGCTCCATACGCTTCATGGCAGTGCCCCGACTGCATTCTAAGTTAGCACATGCCGCGTACACTGTGCGTGGATGCGGTCGGGGCATAGCCATGAAGCGTATGTACAGCACAGTCGTCACGTTGCCGTAACTTCACCGGTACGGGAATACATCTGCTGGCAGCGGCAAGTTGGCAACACCCCGCCCCGCAACATCGCAGGGCACGACGCCATGCTGCCAGCCAACAGGACGCGAACTTGGTGACCGCCTGAGGCGCCGTTATGGTTGTATTGGGGATCCGGATGGAATGGCACTGCCAAGGGATCCGAATTCGGGTAAATGAGATGTTTGAGCTGACGAGTGGTGCCCACGCCGTTTCGTCGGCCGTTCACTGGTGCTTGGTCGAATCCTCCTGCGTGCTCATCCACTCGTTATGTACATCTGATCAGACGGCTTCCAGCTCCAGCGAGACAAACCATTTAGAGCGCGTGTTGCGGCACGCATGGGACGCTTCAGCCCTGCTTCCGGATCCCCCATTATTCCCGACAGAGAACCAACAACTCTGCATCGCCGGACGCGTCGACACAGTTCAGTGCACGCATCTCGGACGTACATGGAGAGCCACCACATGTCGCCCAGGATTCCACTACAGTACGCAGTCGCTTCGCGAAGCAAGTGCGCGAAGGTATGCCATCCTTCGAAAATCCTCCGCCCAGTCGGTGTCCATGAACCATGAACGATTTTCTTTCCGTCGATTGGCGTTTTTGGTGCGACCATCAACAGTGTTCTATTTTGCACCAATGAACAATATTAAAGGAAGCTAATTCAACCAATAACATTGCTCCTTTTTATATTTTCCGGTTGTGGGGGCGAGCGCACGGATGATTCCGCGCACATTTTCAAGTTGCTCCGTGAGGGTATTTTCTAGCATTGAAACGTAAAAGTTGCCAAATCAGAACTTTATTTCGAAGCTTCAATGAGCCGCCGGTTGGGTTCTGTCCTTTCGAAACCTTGGATCTCGCCTTTGCCGCGGCAAGCGTGCAACAAATAGATCCCCATACATACCTTCCGTTCTGCATGGCGTTCCATTCCTAACGCCTCCCCCTCCCACCCTCTCGCCCGCGCTATCCATCTGCGTTGTCGGCCGCCAGTGGGTCACTGTCGTGCGTCTCCTCCATCTTCGGTTGGAGAGATCCCGGCTGCCGCCGTCGCGCCCACTCACTCTCCAACTCGCTTGCCTCCGCCGCAGAACTCCCCCTTAGCCCACTCGGCCATTGTCGATTACTCCCTCGTCCACCAAGCAGTGGACGACCACGATGATGGCTATGAGTCCGACGTCGTTTCGCGCCGACGAGCAGCGTCCGCTGCTCGTCGCGAGCCCGCGCTCCGTGTCGATGTACGAGCCTGCGAGCGTCGACATGTATGCCGACTTACCATTACTCGTCCACAAATACGCGATCGAGTCGAAGCAAGTCGTGAACAACCAAAAGTCGGAACTCCGCGTGAGTACCTCGACCTACGGCACGCTCACACTCAACCAAATGGAGGAGATCGACGACGCCTTCGGCACGTCCAAGAAGCACGACATTTCTCCTCAGGGATCGCCTGGCCACCCGCACGGAAGTAACAACCAGAGCGAGACCGAGAGCGATAGCGACGGCAGCTGCGGCAGCTCGGCCACGCAGCCGCCCGTGATCCAATCGATCCTGCGGATACGCTCAGGCAGTGAGTTTTGTGCGCGTACGCTCGAGAAGAAGCCATCTTCGGTGGGCTTTGCGATCGACATCGACGAAACGGACGACGAAGACGACGAGTATGAAGGCGAAGACAACAAGAAGACTGCGCGGTCCAGCTCGCGAAGACAGTCGTGCGCGTCGCGCTGCATTCCTCGGTATGTGAAATCTACTGGTTGTCGTGTTGTTGTCGGTCATCTAATTGCTGTGCTATGTGTTGTGTTACAGACGCCTCACGCTCGAAGAGAAGGCCGCGCTCTACCGCGTGCGCCCCGATCTGGAGCTCACGCCGATGCCCGTTTTGCTGCGCGACGTGGAGGAGATGCGCCGCCGACGGCAGCGCAAGCTCGTGTTCACGATGCTCGGTGGCACGCTCATGGTGCTCATGATGGTCGTCATGTACTACGTCTTCAGCCAAGTCTAGGGTACACGCCACCTTCCTGGATGGCTGCGGTCTTCCATCCTTTTTCCTTCTCTTTAGATCCGATTCCGATATTTTACGTTTTAACGTCGAAAAGTGCTGATTCGCGTATCAATAGAAAATGCCACGATGGTTGGCTAATATTGATCCATTTATCTCCTCATTGGTTGAAACGCTGTTCTCGATCGCTGGAATTTGCCGCGCATTTTCAACAATCGGAGCTCAGGAGGAAATCCATCGACCATGGACGCGATGGCGCAGCGCGCGCGCGAGCGCGAGGCCTTTCGCGAGTTCCTGGATAAACACCGCTATAGACCGCAGGTGAGACGAGTACTGGAAATGTAGTAGGTTTAAATGACGTCTAACCATAAGTGTCTGTGAGAGCAGGGTCGGTTCGCGCGAGTCGGCACACTGGAAGAAAGAGATATCGATGCCTTGGGACGCGGAACGCTCGGGCCCGTGTGGGCGTGGGCATGGCGCAACATCAAGAATGCTGAAGATATGGAAGTAGGTACCTATTCTGCGCGAACACCGTGGGCGTATTGTGGTAGTTGACACAATGATGCGCGCATAGATCATCAAACGGAACGTCAGCGTCGCGCGCCACTCGATCGATTCCTGCAAGCAAGAGCGCGAACAGGCCAAGGCGAAACGCGATTCGCTCCTGAGCCGTAAGCAACAGCTTGAAGAAGCGCTCCACAGTGCGCGAGATCGCGAACAGGCGCTTCTGAAGAGTGTGCGGGGCCTGGAACAGGAACAGGACGCGTTGGTCCAGTCGGCGAGTGAGAAGAAGCAGCGTGAGTTGCTGCGCAAGGCCTTCAACAGCAAGAACGACGATGCCATGGCCACGCTAAGTGACTTGGTCGTTCAGGCGCAGTGTGTCGCGACTACAGCAGAAAGCCAGGTGCTAGGATCTCCGGCTGAGAACCAGGTCGAGATTCTCTTGGCCGAGGTGAAGAGGATGCTGAAGACCGCAAAGACCGCAGAGAGTGTCGACTTTGGAGACAGCGACATTAATGTGCGTTGTGCAATTTTGGATCAACATCATACCATCATGGGTTCTAACTGATATGTGCTGTGTGTAGCATCTTCGCGACTCCAGCGGCGCGAATCTCCTGTCTTGGCTTGTAGAGACCGCTTCTCGACCGCATGTCAATGTGCCCGAGGATGAAGAAGACGCAAAGTATGCTGCCCATGTTGAAGAACACGCCAGCACCAGTCACGACGCGCTCGTGCAGATCCAACGCCTGCTGCGTCAGAGTCAAGCCGAGCACATCGCGAGCTTCGTGAAGACCGAGAAAGTGTACGCCAAGGCATACGAGTTGAAACGCCGTGTGGAAGAAGCCACAGCACCTGACGAGGCACAGTACGGGCTCTGGGGGAGTGAGAGCGGTGAGCAGAACGGAAGTGGGGACAGCGTGCTCGCAGCTGAAACCGTGGACTTGCAGATCCAAAGCCAAGCAAACGCCGTGGCGCTCAACTACGCTACGCGAACGTACGATGACCTCGTCAAGCAAGTCGGCACCCACCGTCAGGAAAAGCAGGAACTAGAGCTCAAGGTCGAGCTCATGAATCAGTTTGACGAGCGTCAACAGGACATCGTCACGCTGATTCGCTCCAAGTACCGGCACAACCAAGAACTCATCCAGTCTCTCACGCACAAGCAGGCACGGCTTCTCCGCATCGTGTCCGACGAAACACTCCCGCATATGGAGCACGTGAGCAACACTCTACTTGCAGCGTTTTCCAAGCTTGTGATGGATGAGCTCCGTGCATTCAGCTCTGTTCGACTGAGTAGGCAAGATACTGCGCAAAAGCAGCTCTCGGTCTCTCAAAATGCGATCGGCGAGCACGTACGGCAAGTGGAAGCAGCTGTGCCCTTCGAGGATTTTTACATCAATCAACTGCAAAGTTCGCCAGCGGTGGATGGGGCCGTGCTGTCGCATCCTCAGCACCAGCAACGGAACGGCTACCAACGAATCGCGCGGGCCTTGGGAGTGCCGACGCACGCGAGCTGGGCAGCGATTCTTGCGCGTTTGCAAGAGACAGAACACGAGAACGCACCAACCACTGCGGATATCAGTGAGATGATCCTGCAGCTTGAAGGCGACATCTCAGAAGACCGGTCACAGACTATCCCGGAAGCGCAGGCGCTGCTCCGCACGATACAGCAAGTCACCGATGCCATGTCGAGCGTGTCGCTCTCTCGACTTGAAGACGTCGTCCACGTGAACACCGAGACGATGGAGCGATCGATCCCCGAGCTCAACCAGGCGATCGAGAGCTGGTATAACCAGCCAGCGTGGTCCGCGCGGTTGGAGAGCAGCACGCGCAGCAACCCATCGTCCATCACGTCGGCGGCAATTGAGGGCACTGATCTACTGAGATAAGGTTTTGGCTCCAATAGTTCACCCCTGTATTTGCAACGTTTCTGATACCATTTGAGGGTAAGTTGCAATTTTAGAGGAGATGCTTGCTGGAATCCGCAGCACAGACACACAAATCGAACAAGATGGAGGCGATTGCCGCGCGCGTCGAGGAGGAGTACGAGCTCGAGACGGAGCGGAAGCGCGGGCTACTGGCCAGTGCAGGGGTCGCGGAGGGCGATCTCTCCAAGGTGCGTACATGGACGGAGCGCGTTCGCCCCCTGTTTTTTGGCTCTGACCTCTCACCCACTCACGTGATCATGTTGGCAGAACGGCCAAATGTATCTGCATGTGTTGTCCGAGGCGGCCGAGTTGTTGCAACTCAAGGACGCGCGCACGAGCAGCTACATGATGGGCATTTCCGATCTAATCCACCATCTCGACGAGGCCGAAGCGAGTGAGCGCGTGTTGACAGAGGACGCTGAGGACGCGCAGAAACGCTCGCAAGAGCTGGCCGCCGAGTGGGATGACCTCGAGCAGGTCAAGGCACGACTAGAGCAATCCACTCAGGAACGAGAAACCCACGGTGAGTGCGGTGGTGTATACATGGGGACGCGGTGTATTGATGTTGTATGGTTCTTGAATACGTTGTGTAGAGAATACCATAACAATGGAGCAGCGTACGGCCGAGTACGCCGAGCGCGAACGAAGCTTCGAGCAAGAACTGGTACGCCGCTCTTCGATTCATTACGGTCCCAAAGAACCACTCCGATGGCTCATGCATCTGATGGGATGTTGGCAGCAAGCGCTGGACGCTGCACTTGCCGACTTGCAGTTCGACGCCAACCGAGACAGGTTTGTGTGGGCATACGTCGCTTGTGCCCACTGAAGCAGCGTACTTACGCCATTGATTCGATCCGACTACGTGTGACCCCCACAGCATCGAGCACCACAAGCTAAATGCGCTTGAGCAGGTACGTATCACAGAGGAAGTCTTGGCGTGTTTGCTTCGTTTTCTCACTCGAATGACCCCGTCGATCTTCAACCTTTTCCTCATTCAGGCCTGCGAAGAAGCCGAGGCCGGCAACGCCGAATTGCGCAAGCAGCTCGCTCCGTTCCACGGGCTGCCGCTCCACAAAGAGCTCGCGGCTGCGACGCTGCGGCAGGCCCAAGAAGACCTGGCGCAGCTCGAAGATGAGTTCAACCGCCACATCCGCGCCATGGTGTAGTCCCACCTCTACCCCCATTTACGTTCGTCCAGACTCCGAATAACGGATCAAATCAATTGACATTTCCACAGTATGCCACTTGTAAGGGGTTCACATACCATGTTCAACGCAATGTTAAACGGTATCACTGCCTCCGTTGTTGCGTACCCTATAGTAGAGGAATCGCAGTACACGCGTGCGAAGGTCTGGTTTCCTCAACTGTCGGACCGATCTATCGGTGCGGCAAAAAGGAAAGGGAAAGGAAACCTGCTTATCGCCGCTGCCCGGTCGATGCGGCGTCCGTGAAAGGAGCTCGCCCAACTCGCTTTCGATCATCTCTTCTCACTGTTCCCGACTGCCGGGTGGTCGTTGAGCGACACTGCGCTTGCGTCTGTTCCCCACTCCAGCACCGCCACGCGACGACCGAGACGAGCCGGTGGTTGTAGCGATCAGCACGATGGACAGCGATGCACCGCGCGACGACAAGAGCTTCAAGGAGCGCGAAGGCGAGCTGCTCGCAGAGCTCGCAGCGCTGTACACGAAGCTGAACCAAGTGCGCGAGAAGCGTGCCAAGGCCGAGCAAGAGACCTCGACGGCCACTGCGACCGACGACGGCAGCGACGTGGATGGCAACGGCCAGCGGCGGCGCCGCCGCCGCGTGGTATTGGTCACGCGCACGCTGCCATTCACGCTGATTGCCGACGACGACAAATCCCAGTGGCGCGCCGAGTTCCCCGAGAATGTGAGTCTGGACGCGGCGATCGAGACGTATTTGTCGCTCCATGAGACCCACGACTGCGTCTGGATCGGCTCGGTGCACGGCGAAGTCGAGACCTCGGAGCAAAACACACTGAAGGAGCAACTGCTGCAAGACCGCAATTACTACCCGGTGTTTCTCGACCCGAAGCGTGAGAAGTTGTTTTACCAAGGCTACTGCAAGACCGTGATGTGGCCGCTGTTCCACTCGATCCCTCCGACCACGGAAGACCAGCTCACGCAGCAAGAGATGGACAGCGACATGTCGACGGGCAGTGACGATTGGAACATGGAGAAGATGTGGCAAGCATACGTGGCCGTGAACCAGGCGTTTGCCGACGCCGTGCAAGAAGTGTACGAAGAAGGTGACCTCATTTGGATTCAAGGCTACCATCTCACGCTCGTCCCGCAGATGATCCAGAACCTGTTCCCGAACGACAATATCCACATTGGGTATTTTATGCACATTCCTTTCCCGTCGTCGGAGCTGTATCGAATCATGAACAACCGCGACGAGATTCTCACCGGCATGCTCGGCGCTGACCTCATTGGTTTCCAGACCTACGAGTACGCGCGCCATTTCCAGAGCTCGGCCGTCCGATTACTCGGCCTCGAGAGTTCTCACAAGGGTGTTGACTTTGACGGCCATTTTGCTCGTGTCACGATCTGCCCCGTGGGTATTGACGCCGACAAGTTCATCACCTTGGCACGCTCGGACGCCGTAGAAGAACAGATTCGACAGCTGAAGACGCAGTTTGCGGGCAAGAAACTGATGCTCGGCGTCGATCAGCTAGATCCTACCAAGGGTATTGTCCACAAGCTGCTCGCAGTCGATGAGCTGTTCACCATGAAGCCGGAGCTCGCGCAAGAGGTGGTCTTCGTGCAGATCGTCACGGGTGCCGCCAATCAGTTTGATTCACCGCTCGGAGCGCAAGTGGAGTCGTTGGTGTCGAGGATAAACAGCAAATTGCAAGACATTGGAGCGGACGCTCCCGTTCAGTATCTGAATCAAGAACTCGCCGTTGAGACGTTGATTGCGTTGTATGCCCTTGCCGACGCGCTGGTGATTACGCCTGTGCGTGACGGGATGAACACCATCCCATTCGAATATGTCGTGTGCCGCGAAGCCGTCGGACGTCATGCTCGTGTTGTGTTGAGCGAATTCGCCGGATGCGCGCACTCGCTCGGTGGTGCGATGCTCATCAATCCCTGGAATACGGAAGAACTGCAGGACGCGTTGATGACATCGCTCCAAGATTCAGAAGAAGTAATGCGAGGACACCAGACCATGTACAGCTACGTGAGCACGTTCACCTCGCGCCATTGGGCAGACAACTTCCTGGAACAGCTCGAGGAGTCCAGTGAAGAAAATGCGCTAGCCGTGTCGGGCCGTGAGCTCAGCCGTCGTGATATGACTTCCGCGTATATTCGATCGTCCAAGCGACTTATCTTCATCAACTACGAGGGTGTTCTTGCTGCTGAAGCCTCGATTCCGGAGCTGTCTTACCCGCCTCAGGAACTGATTTGGCAACTTTCAATGCTGACGAAGGATCCACGGAATACTGTTGTCGTTGTCAGTGCTCGGAGTACCAGTGTGTGCGAGCAATGGTTTTCCGGCTTGGGTGGGCGCATTGTGTTGGCGGCTGAGTACGGTGTGTACGTGAAATGGATGAACGACCCGTGGCGTTGCATGGTGCCGAACATGGACATGACGTGGTGGGAACACGTTGTTCCCCTCATCGAGTACTACACAGAACGGACGCCTGGTGCATTCATTGAGCGAAAAGACAGTTCGGTTGCCTGGCATTATCGCGATTGCGATCTCGACCATGGGTTATGGCAAGCAAGCGAGCTTTTGATCTCACTACGCGAGCTCACACGAAGTCTTCCAGTCGCGGTCGTGCCAGGAAATCGGTATCTTGAAGTGCGCCCGCAGAAGGTGAGCAAGGCCAGTCTGTTCGAGCGCATCTGGGAGTTTATGAACTACTCTACGCTCTTTCCGGAGGACGAACCGGTCGACACGGAATACTTTGGAGAGATTGTGCAACCTTTGGCGTCTCCGCTCGTGAAGCCTCGCACGCCGACCGTTGATTTGAAGGAGCGATGGCGAAAATCAAGCCAAGAGAAGGCGGATGATCTCAATCATTTCCGGTTGAAGGGTGTCACTGAAGACCTAGCCCATGCAAGTGAAGGCGACGAGCCAGTTGACGATGAGCACAATACCAGAGAAGAAGACGAGATTGTGGATGATGACCAGACCACTGTCGACTTCGTGCTCGTTATTGCTTCTGGTGATGACCGCACCGACGAAGATCTCTTTGCGGTGTTGGTACCGCCGCCGATTGATTTGGAGGCGTACTGTCGTCAACTTGAGAAGGATCAAATGCTTGGTCAACGACTGTCGCAAACCACGCTGATGCTGCACGACGAAGACGAAACTTCCAGCTCTTTGAACGGCCGCTCGTCTTTAGTGCTTGGTGGGGGACGCCGGCGCTCATGGGCAAGTATGGGTGGAGGTGATGAATCAACTCTTGCCGCTGTTGGAAGTTTGGATGACATCGTCGCGTACGAGCGATTGAGTCCAAAGGGTTCCTTCCGACGTTTGCTCAGTCGCGAAAGCGGCCAATACAATGGCACAAATGGGCCTGCTATCGATCCAGAGTTCATGCAGCCTCCGCTGACGCGACTTCCGTCCCAAGGCGCTGAGGCTGACTTCTTGCTACTGGGTGAGAACATCACGAAGCTGACACCCATGTACACACACGGCCCCGCAGGGAAGACAGGCATATCCGACGATGCTGCAACGATGTTCCCCCGTGCGTTGTTGACGACTCCGGCCACGGCACGCCGCGATGAGATTACGGAGAAAAGCAAGTTCACACCTCGACGCGATTTCCCGCCGTCGGCGGCTTTGTTCAAGGCGCTGAAGACGAAGTATGGAGATAACTTCGGGATGCACCGATTGCCAGACACACCAGCAGCATGCTGGGCATTAGTGATCCCACCGACCGCGCGCGCGAAGCTTGAAGCCCAACTGGCTAGTGGCGTTTCCACGGCGGGACACGGCGAAATGGACCGCAAGGTATCGACTGGTTCCGCGTCGCTCAAGTCCATGGCGAGCAGGGAGGTGGAAGGTGACCACGAAGGAGGTGGCGACGCAGTGGTGTCCCCAGCAGGATCTATTGCGGATGGAGACGATGAAGACATCTTGCGAATTGAGGAAGCGTTGGAGCGCGCTCGTTCAAACTCGAGATTGAGTGATCGCCGCGCCCGCGACGAAGAAATGACCGAGGATGGCCGTTATTTATTCCCAGTGAACACTTTCGTGTGCACTCTAGGTCGGAAGCTATCCCAAGCACCCTACTACATCAAGAACTCGGCTGATTTGTTCCAGCTTCTCCAAGAGATGGGCCTAAACAGCCACTTACGCCGCCAGCGCCAGCTGTCCATGAGTGTGGCGGGTGGTGGTTTCGATCATGACGCGGGGAGCCCTGCGGAAGACGACTCCGAAGACGAGGAATACGAAGCAGAAGAGTACGAGGATGATATGTAGAAGATCCGACGCCTTTTACGCGAGTCCCTTGATCCGAAGCAGACCGATGGCGTTGCCCAGCCCCGTGCGTCGCGTGTACTCGTCAGCTGCGAATATGACAAGGCGTGGTGAGTTTGGAGTCCGCGTGGTATGTGGGGGCAAATGACTGACGAGAGGGGCTACAGTCTGATGTAGGACTAGGGAACGCACCATTTTGATCGCAGAGTAAATACAGCCACTCGCCCATGTACCTCTTGATGGTTGTGTCCAGGCTTGTCAAGAAGAACGTGAGGTGCTTGTGGAAGAATGCCGGTGGTGCTGGCTTGAGGGGCGCCGTCTGCGTTGGCGCGTCCGCTGGAGGGGGAAACACATGCGTCATGAAGAAGCGTTTGATGCCCAGATCGCCGGTGCTCGTGAGATGATGACACGCGACCAGAACGGGTTGCAAGTCCTTAGGTATGCGCGTCTTTTCGATGCGAACGAGCACAAGCATGGTGTACAGGTGACCTAGGATAGCCGATAAAGCTAAGAAAGCGGGCCAAAAAAGGTAAGCACCGATGTGGGTGGGTTTTGGGTCCGCCTTGATTATCGCAGGACTCACCTTCGTGCTGTTGCTGAACAAAGAAGCCCAAGAGTTCGGTCGGAATGAACATGAAGATCTCCATGACTTTGTTCTTGAGGTCGATAAGCTCGGGCGCGTACGGCGACAGGTGCGGCGGCGAGTACCGAAGCGTTTCCAGTAGCAAGTCTCCTAGCGGCTGAAGCGTGACTATGAGCTCGTCGGGATTGAGACGGTGCGCATGCTCGCGGTTGGATAGCTTGAGATCGTTGACCAGCACTGCGATCAATTTGACAAGCTCGAGGAAGAGGTTGGCGCGATCGAGGCCGCTCGGGAAGGGTGCTGCCGAGCCACCGCCATGCAGCGAGAAGTGGAGCGTCTATCCAGCAGAAGAGAAAGTGAGACCAGGCGTTCAATGACATCCACAGCTTCCGAAAAAAAGATACCATGTGGATTTGCTGCCACGTCGCGATATCATAGACAAGCGTAGTGATCGTCTCGTTGGCTTCACACGCCACGAGCAGCGCCTTCCAGGCCATCAAATGGAACGACGCCGGTGCCGCACGCGCCGTGATCTTGAGCACGCGCAGCGCATAGTTGTTTGGCAGCGCGTGGTCGCGCACGAACTCGGGCCGCGAATACACCGAGTTAATGACGCACTTGAGCGCTTCTTCGCCCACCGCGACATCCGCCGACTCGGCCAGCGACAGCAACAGATCCAGAGCCTAGAAAGAAGCGTTCCGATTCCATAAGTGCTCTAAAGACGCCAGATAAATGGTGATGACAACGACCTACCTCGACCGTGAGCAAGCTCTGGATCCCGCAGCGGTCCCGCATCATGATCTTGGTGGCGACCAGCAGCCGACTCGTCGCTGGATTGGCACCCCATCACCACAAGACGTCGACATCCCCCACATTTCAAGCGCCAAGGCATCCCATCGCTCCCTACTCACTCTGGGCATCACATACTCGCTTTTGTAAGCCGCGCAGGCTCGCGTGGAGCGCCCGGAGGACTATCGCAGCGACCTTGCAGCGCGTCGCTTCCTGCTGGAGCGTGGCTACACAGGCAGGCACCAGTGAGCCTCCATGTTCACATGCATCATCTCTCCGTACGTGCATACACGCCCGTACAAAGACGAGACGAGCGCACCTTGCTGCCGCTCGAGCATGTCCCCAAGCTTGTCAACCCACAGCGCGAGCGCCGCATCGTCCTCCACGTCGACGTCCTGCATGTTTCTCCTGTGCGAGTATGCGAGTAGCTTCCTGATCTTTCTTTGGGGGCTCGTTGAAGAGACGCCTCCTCGAGGCTCGATGGGGTGGATCCACTAGGGGTCGGGTATGCTCTGATCTCTTCAACTTCTCCCAAAAGGATTCAGCGTCCGCTCCAACTAAATTCTGTAAAATCAGTGCATGACGTTACGGCCATATTTCAGCCAATGGGCGTTGACCACTAATTTCCGCCGAAAGGCAACGTGTCCGCTTTTGAGGAGCTCCATTCGGCAACTTTCTCCCCCGACAAATCTCCGGAACCGGCAAACAACATGAAGCTCTCGTTCTGGACCGCGCTCGCCGTGGTGGCCGTGGCCGCCGTCGCGACCCCGTCGTTCGCCAAGGAGGACCTCCCGGCCGACGCCAAGCTGCGCATTGGTGTCAAGTTCCGCCCGGAGACGTGCGAGGACAAGAGCGAGGCCGGCGACAAGCTGTCGATGCACTACACCGGCACGCTCCGCAAGGACGGCTCCAAGTTCGACTCGAGCCTCGACCGCGGCACGCCGTTCGACTTTACGCTCGGCGCCGGGCAGGTTATCAAGGCACGTGAACATGCGACTGCCTGGTTGAAACAATATCGCGCGTGGAACTAACTTGCTTTGTGTGTGTGTGCCGTGGCAGGGCTGGGACCAAGGGTGCGTCAGGCAAACAGTGGAGACAGTCACTATATTCGGTTCTCGAAGGCGCTAACGCTCTGCTCGTGTGTTTGTGTGTTTGTGTATTTGTGTTGGCTGTGTGCTGTGGACTTATAGTCTCGTCGGCATGTGTGTTGGGTGAGTGGCCTCGCATTTTGTCGATTGCCCTACGCCATTAAACAATCCCTTCTGACGATGCGCATGGACCCTTGAAACCACAGTGAGAAGCGCCGCTTGACCATCCCGTCAGGCATGGGCTACGGCGACCACGGCGCGCCGCCGACCATTCCGGGCGGCGCCACGCTCGTCTTTGACGTGGAGCTGCTCAAGATCACGCGTCCGGGCAACGACGACCTCTAGAGCGTCTCGACGCCGCATTTTCTCTCGGACGCCCTCGTTTAGGATAACGACCCCCCAGCGCCTCCTCCCAATTGTATGTTCCTTTCCCTCTGCCTCGTGCGACGTTGAATAAAATCAAGTGTGTGCAGCGGAAATCTCAGCGTTCATCACCTCCATTGGCGATGCTCCGTGGTCCTCCATTCCCCACGGGCCAAAACGAACTTAGCCAGGTCTACGTACGTACTTAGTGACTTTCTGCACCACTTCCAACACAAACGGAAAGCCCCCATACCGGTAGTTGGATGGATGCATGAGATGACGTCCAACGCGCTCTTCTCGCTCACACCGCAGCGCGCGCCGCCGGACCAACCACAACCGCAGCATCCACCGCAGTCGTCGCAGGCGTCGCAGTCGTCACAATCCCTCTCGCAGCCGGACGCGCCGCGCAAGGCGAGCGCCTCCACGGCACCGTCCATGACACCAACGACCGCGGCCTTTGACGCCGAGACCATGCAGGACCAGCTCGCGCTGTTCGTGCACGACGGGCTCGTTGACTCGGCGCAGATCCTCGGAGAGCTTCTGGTCGCGCTCGCGAACGCGGCGGCGGCCGGTGCGGCGCCATCCAGCGGCGAGGCGCTGTCGCGCGTATTCCACGGGAAAACCTATCGCCTGTTTGCCGACTTGCTGGTCGCCAAGCGCGAGTTCAAGCGCGCGCTCGTGCGTTGTGCGCGTATAGAGGGATTTGGGACGGCTATGTGAGAACTCACAGTGTATGGATTTGTACGCTGCACTAGCAATACTACAAGCGCAGCTGGAAGATCCAGATCGGCTCAACGAACGCGTCCGCGAGCCCGGAGGCCGTGGCGCTCCGAGTCAAGATGGGCGAGTGCTGGATCGCCATGGACGGCACCCACCAGGCCATCGAAGTCGTACGTCTATGTCAGCCCCCACTGCTTCCCGTCTCTGTAGAACTGACTGGTGGTTGTCGCGCTTTTACAGCTCAACTCGGTGCCCGTGCCGCTACGCACGCTAACGGTCCACTTGCTGCTGGGCAAGCTCTACTTGGGCGAGGGGCTCAAGAACAAGGCCGAGGAGTCGTACCGTGCGGCGCTGCGACTGAACCCGTACGCGCTCGAGGCGACGCTCGCACTGGCCGACATCACGGCTACACGCGAAGCCGCGAGCGTCGCGACACCGAGCTCGGCGCCGGGCAATTTGGGCAACGTCTCGGGCGGCGACGGGACCGCGCCAAGCAGCGTCATGAACCCGGCATTTTGGCAAAAGGAGCTCGAGGCGTTCTACACCAAGCTATCAACCACACGCGTGGCCAGCGCCAGCGCCTCGGCGTCTGTCACGAGCCGCGACGCCCAGTGGCTGCAGACGCTCGTAACCGCGCACATCCACGCGAACCGCGGCCGCCACCGCGCGGCCATCGAAGCACTCGACGCGCTCCACAAGCTCTTTCCACACAATCTCCACGGCCTTCTCTACAAAGGCAAGCTCGAGATGGACCGGGAATATTACCACCAGGCGCACCAGAATTTTCATCTCGCGCGCCAGATCGACGACCAGAACTTGCGCATGATGGACGCCCACGCGGCCTGCCTGCGCAAGAGCGGCGCACACACACAGCTCAATAATCTCGTGCAGGACCTCTTCGAGACGAGCGAGGACCACGCCGAGAGCTGGCTCGCGGGCGCGTACTTTTGCGATATGAAAGGCGAGCACGAGACGGCGCTTCAGTTTTGCGAGCGCGCGATCGCGCTCGACCGCCGGTACGCGCCGGCGTACTTGTTCCGCGGCACGCTGCTGCTGCAGCAGATGCGCCCCGACCACGCGCTCATGGCGTTCCAGCAGTCGTGCAAGCTCAGCAAGACGCTCGAGGCGTACAGCGGCATGGTCACGAGCTACTGCGAGCTGTCGCTGAAGGGACACAACAAGTACAAGGAAGCGCTCACGACCGCCAAGACCGTGATCAAGCTGTACCCCCAAAAGGCCCAGAGCTACACGCTGCTGGGCAACGTGTTGGCGCTCCGTCCGGAGACGTGCGACCAGGCCAAGAAGGCGTACCAGCGCGCGCTGGGAGTCGAACCGCGCAAGCTCCCGGCTGTATTTGGTCTCGTGGATTTGCTTGTGCGAGAAGGTAACTTGCCGCAGGCCATTGAGAGGTAAGATGGCATGCTGGTGGACATCCCTAGGCGCCCATATAACAAGCTGATGCTGATCGTTTCTACTTCAGATTGCAGGCGCTTGCGGACCAAACGCCGCCGCGTGAAGAGGTGTTGACGAAGCTCGCGGACGTCTACACGCTGAACAAGCAGTTTCAAGAGGCCATCGGCTTTTACCACCGCGCGCTGAGCACGAACCCGTCGTCGGCCGAGGCGGCGCGCGGGCTCGAACGACTCGAGAAGATCATGCGCGGGGAGGATCCGGACGAGCTCAACTCGACCATGGAGCACATGGAGGGCGACGAGCAGGACGACAGCATGGACGCCGGCGAGTACGTGACGTCCTAGGAACCCCACCCCACCAATGTACCAGTATATCCACGACAGGCTGGGTCAGCGGCTTTCTCTCGGTCTCATGTTGCCCCCGTGAGCGGGTGATGACTGCTCGCCCTTGAAGCTGCGATGGCGTGACGCATGCGCGCGCTGCCTCGCCCCGCCTCGCAGCTGGAACACAGAGAAGAGACCATGCACGTCCGAAACCACCGACGGGTGAGAGAAGAGGGCAAGAAGATCGAAACGACGCGTGTGAGCTCATGATGTACCGTACTGGGGGTTGACGCCGTGGGGGGGTCGTTTCTGGCGGCATCGGGATAGACAGGGGGCCAACGGCAACGCCAGGTGGCCCACGATCCCAGCTCTTGGCCCGCCAGAGCCAAGCGCCGGGATCACATTCGCAACGAACTGGAGCCATCTAAAAAATATCCAATCCGGAGTTCTAGGTTGTGGATGTGTACTGTACGCGGATACGGTAGCGTGATACAGAGGAGTGGAGGGAGCGGAGCGGAGGGGAGGGGAGCAGTGGATGCGAAACGAAACGATCCAACAACGAAACGACGATCGCTGACCAGCCATCACGCGCATGGTACAGTCGACGCTCGGCTTCTTTTTGGGTCGAAGGGATGAGAGGGTGGACTCGCAGAGCGGAGCAATGCGCACAAGCAGCGATTCTCCCGAGGCAGCCCATCGATACGTCCTTAGAACAGGAACTGACATTCAAAACCCGTATTTTCGGATCTTGAGGTGGCGTCCAAACGCGTGTTTCTTCCCGGTGCATTTTGGGTGCATGGGAGACACCCACATACACTCCAGTGGGAATGCCCCTCACAATAGTGTGATGGCGGTCACCGCCCATCCTTCAACCTCAGATAGTGCTCGCATCACAACGCAAAATGGTGTTGACGACCCGAGCGTTCGCTTGCTCGAGTCAACGGCCGCCACATAGAAATGCAGAACGTATCCAAAATGGCTTTTTCAGACTTGGCTGTGAAAAATAACCAACAGATTGGCGAAAACCGGACGCAAAAAATTATCTAACGTTAGGATGAAAAGTATCTATTATAATAAACCAGTCTTGAGGTTGCACCGCTTCACAGTGTCAGAACGGAATCCGTAGCCGTTTCTCGCGCACCAAGCACCAATGGAAGCACCGATGGAAATGAATGAATGCAGTATCCAGACGAGGCGAGAGGCCGCACTGCTGCGCTTCCGCAACTGCAACCTTCCGACCGAGCTTTTTTGTCAGGTGCTTGGTTGCTCTGTTCACACCAGAACCCAATAAGCCGGCTTGAAGTTGTAGAACATTTTCCAGGATCCAGAACAATTTGAAGTCGTGCTTTTGAAATTGGATGTGCAATATCACAGTCCAGAAACGCGACGCTGGTGGCGGGTGCGAGCATGCACAGCCGGCAGAGACCGCAACTGATGAGTGAGCGGACCGAGTCCGCCCCGCGGTTTGAGCGGACCCTCCGCTCCTCTGGGCCATCCGCTCGCCCCATCCATCTCCACTCTGGGCCAGCTTGAGAGCCCCTCTTCCATCCACCCATCCACCGTTCCATGGACAGACCTTCTTCACTTCGTCGTGATGGTCAGCACCACGCTCGTGCTGGAAGCAGCCAGATCTCTGACCTGACGTCCTTTAGGCCCCCATCGTCACTGACGACGAGAGCCTAAATTTGGGAGCTCCCCCGCATCGCGCGGGGTCAGTATTTACATATTTAGATCAAGGAACACCACCGCCGATGTGGTTTTCCGGTCACATGCGGTTCCAGACTCAGGTCTCGTGATAGACTTGGCTGCACGTCTGTGATTGGTTTCCTAACGGCCACGCCAGCGCACGACGAAACGACTGCTGGCTTCCGATTCTCGTCCGCTGAACTTCACAGCGGCCTGAAGGTCAGCTACAACCGGGCTCCGCTGGTTACGAGGGGAGGTCGGGCGGACGCGATCCCCTAGCCCTCGTCCGCCCTCCCGCTTCAAACTGCGATCTCCACCAGTCATGCGTGGCCAGGTGCAAGTGTCGCCAACTCGATCGCCTCTCAGCTTGCTGCTGCTCCTCCCCTCCGCTCCGCGCATGTCCCCCACCTGAAATTGTGTGGGGCGTTCCTCCCCGACTTGTCCTCCCCCTGAAAAGATACGAACGCTGTCACAGCGGACTCGCGGTCCCCCTCTCGTCCACTCCTCCGCTGCTGCTGGCGAATGAGCCGCCCGCCTGGAAGCGCGGCACGGCGGAGCCTCCGCTGGAGGAGGAAGAGGGAGGAGGGCGACGGCTGCCGGGTCCCATAAACGGAAACCCCACCCAAGGTCCCAAGCTCTGAACCGCTGCCGGAGGAGGTAACCCCGACCGATCGGGCCCTCCCCACCGTTCCGCTCGCTTCGCTCCCCACCGCTCCGCCCCCTCGACGGAAGAGTGCAAAACCACCCCTCCGCTCCCCAATTTTTTTTTGGATCGCCGAGTGCGCAAGTTCTCCGTGTCCCAAATTCTCCAACCTCCATCTCGCATCTCCACGGCGCCCGTGTGCTGGACGAGTAAGTGAGACCGAAGGCTGACTTGATCTCCTCCTCCTCCTCCTCGTTTTCGGAGCTCCTCCGCTGGACGTGCGCCACTCACTTCCACTCCGGACGCCTCGACCGCAAGTCTCCTCCTCTGCCCTCCGCCGCTAGCATGAGCCTGCTCTTTCGCCGCGGCGCGCGCGGCCTGCTCTCCTCTCGCCGCGTGCCGTCGCCGTCCGCCGCCCTCGCCGCCCACAGCACATTCGGCCACGAGCGATGCTTTGCCTCATCGGTTGCGCAAATCGGCGGCCACTGCGCCGTGCTCACGAGCGACTTCGCGCTCAGCCCGGCGCTCGCGACCAACCCGCCGTCGCTCGACAAGCTCCAGCTCTCGCCGGCCGTGCTCGCGCAGCTGCAGCACCACATCGCGACCACGGGCGAGCAGAACGCCTTCTACGTTGTGGACACGTGCGCCGTCGAGGAGCGCTTCAAGCTCTGGCAGAGCTACCTCCCCCACGTGCGCCCGTACTACGCCGTCAAGTGCAACCCGGATGCACAGCTGCTTGCGAGTCTCGCGCGCCTCGGCGCCGGCTTCGACTGCGCCAGTCTCGGCGAGATCGACGCGGTGCTCAGCCACGGCGTCGATCCGCGCGACATCATCTACGCGAACCCGTGCAAGCAGCCGTCCCACATCGCGTACGCGGCCGAGCAGCAAGTCGACACCATGACCTTTGACTCGGTCGACGAGCTCACCAAGATCCAGAGCATCAACCCGAACGCCAAGGTCGTGCTGCGCATTTACGTCGACGACACCAAGGCCATCTGCCGCCTCGGCACCAAGTTTGGCGCCATGGTCCACGACGTACCGGCCATTCTCGCGCACGCCAAGGCGCTCCAGTTGGATGTGGTCGGTGTCAGCTTCCACGTGGGTAGCGGCTGTTTCTCCGTGTCGGCCTACTCGGACGCCGTCAAGCGCGCGCGCCGCGTCTTCGACATTGCCGAGTCCATGGGCTTCCAGTTCTCGCTGCTTGACATTGGTGGTGGCTTCCCGGGCACCGAGACGGGCCCCATCAGCTTTGACGACTGCGCCAAGGAACTGCAGGTCTCGCTCGCTGAACACTTTCCCGACTCGAGCGGCGTGCGCATCATCTCCGAGCCGGGACGCTTCTTCGCCGCGGCGACGCACACGCTCGCGGTCAACGTGATCGGCCGCAAGGCCGCGCCGACCTTTGACATCGGCCCGGAGTCGGAGTCGGCTTCCGCGGTAACGAAGACCGAGAACGCGGCGCCCGACTTCATGTACTTTGTGAACGACGGCATCTACGGCTCGTTCAACTCGCTGGTGTACGACCACGGTGTGATCCAGCCCGTGGTGGTCTCGGACTCGGTCTCGGACGCCGACATGCACGCCGCGAGCGTCTGGGGCCCGACCTGCGACGGCATGGACTGCATCATGAAGGAAGTTAAGATGCCTGTGATGGAGATTGGCCAGTGGATCTGCTTCCCGAGCATGGGCGCGTACACGTGCGCGGCCGGCTCGGACTTTAACGGCTTCGCGATGCCCAAGAAGGTGTACTTTGACAGCAGCGAGCAGCAGCAGCAGCCCGAGCCGCAGTTCGTCCACTAGGCGAGACAAACGATCGAAGTATGAACCGGCACCGACACGAAACACAACACGCCCGCTCCCCCACGACACGAAATGAATTATAGAAAAACGCCAGAAACACACACGAAGCCGTTGGGACGATGAACTGCCCGTTCCCCACCACCACTCACACCCGGGACGGAGGGCGCGTGTGGGAATCGGCACGACACAAAAGGGGGTTGCAGGCTTCGGCAAATAGGGATCCTTTTAGCGATTTAGAAAACACAACTACAACTGGCGCGGAAACAGAGGAGGGCTAGGCACGACACGTCCCGGGGCAGACTAAATTGTACTATGAAAGGAAAGACGGCCGCTCTCGCCTTTTTCTCGCTGACACCACACCCACCCGCTTTAGCTCCGTCTTCTTCTATCTTCTTCTCGTTTTCTTCGGCTCAACGCCTCGTTTTTTCGAGGCTTCAAGCAGCCTTCTCTCTCGCTCTCTCTCGCTCAACGGCTCTGCTCGGGTTTTGTTTTTGTTGCCCTAGAGGATGTGCTGGTCTTCGCCGGCGTGGGCAAACGACTTTTTCCGTCGCCACGAAGCCTCCACCGGTGTCATCGTTGTGCTACTTCCCGAGCCGCTGGCGGAACTAGAAGAAGACGAGGCGTTGCTCTGGCTTCGTGGTTTAGTAGCGCTCGATGTCGTCGTGGCCGCTGGCGCGATGCTGACCGAGACGCTCGCGCCGTTGGACAATTTCCGGTGCGGCATCGTCGTTTTGGTGGCATATTTCGTATGGAAAGCCCGTTGCCGCCGCCGCCACCACGCGAGCAGCGGCCTTACATACAAAAGCAGCAGCGTGGCCACACCAACAACGATCACGATCCGCCAAATCTGGTCTTTCAACGCCGAGCGCCGGCGCTTGGCGACCACGGCGTCGAGCTCGTCCTTGAGCTTGGCGTCTTCCTTGCGCTCGAGCTCGACGAGCTCGGCTTCTTCGCCCTTGGTAAGGAAATGACGCCCTTCGATCGAAAAGTGGATCGCCTGCTTCTCGCTGGCCGGGTACTTGGTGTTCGCGAGGCTCTGGACGCGGAACGGCGTGTCGTTGCCGTCTAATGTCTTCGGGTTCAGGTAGAAGCAGTTGTGCTGGCCCAGCTGGCCGATGCTGCAGTACACGCGGTACTTGTCGAGCTCGGAGCGGCGCGAGGAGGCATCGCCGTTGCCGCCCGTGAACTTTTGGAGGTGCGTGATTGCAGCCTTTTGGTCGCGGCGGCCCGAGAGCTTGGCCTGGTTGCGGTGCATAAAGATGATCTCGCCACTCGGGTCGCGCTGGACCATCGCGATGCCGCAGAAAAAGTCCTCACGGTCGCTGTAGGGCCCGCCGAGTGCGACAAGGTGCTGCACGTAGTGGAACGGCGTCGACGTGTTGAGCCACGCGAGCCGGAAGAGGTCCTTGTCGCCGTACACGAGGTGCCAGTCGTCGAGCAGGCGAGGCATCTGGGACGAGTAGAACATGAGCTTCTCGAGCGCGCGCGCGGTGCGCGTGCGGTCCACGAGCACTTGTCCGCTCTCTTGTTCAAACATGTCGATGAACGGCATGTCGAGCAGCGCCCACAGCGCGCTCTGCTCGTGGACGTTGAACGGCGTGGTCGGCGTCGGGCGCCAAAAGTCGGGCCAGAAGAGCGCGCCAAACTTGATAAACTCGGGCGAGTCAAAGAGGTACGTCGGGTCTTTGACAGGAATGTTGTCCGAGTCGAGCAGCAGGACGCTGTCAAAGTAGCTGTGGTAGAGCGCATAGGGCTTGGTGTGGAACTTGGTCGCGAGCGGGTCGCGCACCGTGCGGAGGATCACGTTGTAGTGGCGCGTGAGCTCTTGCAGTACGGAATGGGACGCGCGCATCTCCATCGGGTCGATCCAGACTTCCACGGGCAGCGCGCAGCCGTGGTGCCGCAGCATGCGCACGATCGCGTACACGCCGGCGATGACCTTGGGGTACGCGATCATAACCACGCCGCGCGCAAACGACACCGCACCGGTCCGCGTGGTTACGGTGGCATTGTCTTCCCGCGTCGCGTCCCGCGGTGCGCCGAGCGGTTCCGGGTGTTGGTAGCGCGCGGCGCGGACACTAAAGTCCGTAAACCGGCGCGCGTCGTTGCACGAGAGCGTCGGCACGAGCCACCACTGCCAGCTCGCGCAGGTCGAGAGCATGACGCGCAGCGTCGCGCCGGACGTGCGGTTCCGCACTTCGCAGTAGCCGCTCGTGCGCGGGATCGGCGCGTCGCACGCAGCGTCGCGCGTCCCGTCGCGCTGCCCGTGCGGGTCGCAGCCGTAGGTGGCGCGCCAGCCGAGGCACTCAAACTCGTCGTCTTGCCAGACAGCTGTCGGGTGGTCGCCGCGGAGGTCGAGGGTGTTGAGACGCGGGTCTTCGTAGACAAACGCGCGCGGCTGGCCGCCCCGCGTGAGCTCGTACGCGATGGCCGCGACGATGGACGCGACCACGAGGAGCGCTGCGAGCGCCGCGTGCTCGCGCACGAATGACCGGAGCCGCATGTCCGCCAGAAACAGAAAGGGATTCGGTGGACCGGCCACGGCTCACGTACTGGAGACGTGGCAATACGCGAGGCCGGTGTCTGCGCGTGGGTCGCGGGGCTCTCGTACGGGACTCTCGTACAGGAGACCGAGATTCGCTTCTCTCCGTGGTGCCGAAGATGGAGGTGACGTACTGAATTGACATGAATCGAGGGTGCCAGTTGGTATACCCGGGGCAGTATACATCCCCAATAGAGGACGCTGTCGGAGGTCCAGCATACCGGTACAAGGCAGTATAGAACCGGTTAAAGTACCGGTATGATCGGCGGCTCCGTTCCACTCGTGTGTGGGCCAGGAACAGTGTGTGGCGGCCAGTCGGGGAGCAAACCAATCCAGGCAAACGAAACATGGTGGTGCTGCGCGTGGTGGTCTCGCGCTGCGCCAAAGCGGTGGCGGCCTGTGCGGTAACGTCGGCGGCGCGTGCGAGTGCCGCGCCTGTCTCTGCGCGTCGCGTTGCATGTATGCAGCAACAGCACGTACGCATGTGCTCGTCGTCGCGCTTCCTGAGCCTCGCGGACGAGGACCAGAAGAAGAAGAGCGAGGACAGCGCTGCGGCCGGCGGCGACGACAACGAAGGCGGTGAGGACGGTCTCGAGGCCTCGGAGGGCGCCGAGGGCGCTGAGGGCGTCGACGGCGAGGCCGGCGAGAAGGACGGCGACCTCGAGCTCGAGGAGCTCGAGATGTACAAGTTTTGCGTGACTGAGACCGAGTCGGTGGACGACCAGATCATGGAGCTGCACTTGAGCAACCCGCTCGTGTGGACGTCCGTGCGCCTCGCGCGCAAGTTTGGCATGTCGAAGCAGCGCGTCGAGGCCACGATCTTCCTGCAGGCCGAGAGCGCCGGGCTCTCGGGCGAGCAGCTCCAGGCCAAGATCGAGGAGGCGAAGGCGCTTGCGGCGCAGCACGTTCAGGAAGAGAGCGCCAAGCTCGTGAGCGCCGAAGCGCGTGGCGACGACCAGGAGGTCAAGCGCCTCCAGAAGCGCGAGCGCCAGGAGCAGCGCGATGTCGACGAGGTCGACGACGAAGAGCTCACGCCCGAGGAAGAGGCGTACGTGCTGGGCATTGACGACGACCGCTACCGCAACCCGGACTTTTTCTTCTTGAGCGACGAGTTCGACGGCCTGCCGCCGCTCACGCGACGACTGGGCAAGCACAAGGCCACGGACAAGCTGTACCCGGAGGAGGCGCTCGAGATCCAGCGCCTCGCGGCCAAGAACAAGATTGTCGAGCACAAGAGCTTTGCCAAGCCCACGGACAAGAAGAGCCGATGGAAGTTTGCGGTCAAGGACACGACCAAGACCAAGCTGCCTCTGTACATGCGCGCCGAGGACCAGTCCCTGCGCCTCGCCACGAAGGAGGAAGTGCTGCCGCGCTCGTGGGTGCGCCGCCCGGCCTTTTTCGCCGGTCTGAACCCGAGTGACAACTAGAGAACCCAATTAGTCAGCAGGCAAAACAGAAAGAAAAGAGAAAACACTGAAAGAACAACGGCAGAGAAGCCTTCTCGTCTTCTCTCGTTCTCGTCCCGTGGCAATACACTTCGTTCGTTGGCTTGTTCTCCATAGTCGTGACGAGCATTCTCGGCCTCATCTCTTCCCTTACCCATTTTGTTTTTTCTCGATGTGAGCTGAAGTGTGCACGCATCCAACATTGCACTTGCAGTTGCCTTTCGCCATACTGACGGTAAGCTTTCTTGGCACACCCAGCGTGGCACCAGGTTGCACATTTCACATCGATTGCGCCTGCATCCCATGTCCGTTGATGGCGTCCTTGTGGGGCGTTTCTGGCTGCATGGAGAACGTATACAGTACAGCAGTAAAAACAATCGGGATGGGGGTAAGTTCGTGTTCTTTTCGTTTATGGATACATGCTGGGACTCTCATTCTCGTCCCGTGTTCGGGTTCGTAGTGTATGTGGGTGATCTCAAAATTGGTAGCGCAACAGCACTCGCTCTCCATCGCGAGTGGCGGGGAGACGTGAACGGCAGGCGCCCATAACTTAATGGTGTGTGTGTGTGTGTGGAGTGGGGACCCAAGACTCGCTCGCGGGGATGGCACGGGCGTGACATTACGTTAAGCAAACAGCGCGCTGTGTCGCACGGCGGCCACCAACTCGCTCGTAAACTTGGACAGTGCGTCCTTCCGTGCGTCAAGCCCGTCGAGCAGCAGCAAGACACTGCTCTTCTCGTACGGCGTCGAGAAAAACGTCGCGCAGTGCTCTTCGTCCCCTGCGTACTGCTGCAGCACAAACAGTGCGTAGCGCGCGAGCTCGTCGCTGTCGGCGAGCATCCACTTGAGGCCCTGGAGCAAGTGCTTGCGCGCGTCGCTTGTCTGCACAAACAGCTTGCGGTTGCCCTTGTGCCGGCAGTGGTTCTTGACGCTGCGCGCGACCTGGAACAGCGCGTCGGCGTGGAGAAACTCGCAGTTGAGCTCGTCGAGCAGCGTGGTGGCTTCGGTCTCCTTGATCGCGAAACGGCGGCCCACGAGCTCCTGCGTGTCGTCCATCCACGCGTCGAGCGTCTTGTTGAATAGCGCGAGCGCACCGTCCTCGTCAATGTCGCTGCATTGCGCGCGAATGTGCTCGGCGAGGTCCACAAACACGAGTTCGTCACCGCCGTGGCGCGAAAACTCGACTTCATACTTGGTCGTGGCGCCGCGGATCTGAAGCAAGTGGATCGCGAACGAGATTTCCTCGGCGACAAGCACGCAGCGCACATCGAGGGTCCACTGGCAGTGCTTGGATGTTTCGTACTGGCACGGCAGCGCCGCGAGCGCGGTCTTGACTGTGTCCATGATCTTGGTGGGCGCCTCGACCGACGTGAATGCCGGGTTCACGGAAAAGTAAAAGTCGTTGCGCTCCTTCTCGGGGATCTCGACAAAGGCCGCGGGCGAGAGCGGCGAGCCCGGCACATTCAGTAGGTCCTTGCCTGACGACTTGAAGATCGTGGGCGTGAAAAAGTCAAAGCTCTTGGCGCTGTTCACGTTGAGGGGCGACGGCAGCACTTGGTCGAGTACGAACACGGGCGCCTTGCCGCTCGCGCTCTCGAAAATGTTGGTCTCGACAAACCCGCCTTCAAAGGAGCGGGGCGTGATCAACTGTGAGAGGGGACAGCAGACAGGGAAGTCAGTTATCTTGGTTTGTTGAGGACACAAGCGATTCTAAAACTCACGTACGGGTTCAAAGCCAAAGGCCGAAGTGTCGCGCTGCGTGGGCACGCTGCGCATGGCGGCGGCCTTGGTGTCGTGGTGGTCGCGCTCGTGGGCGTCCGTGTCGGTTTCATCGGCGTGGTAGGCCGCAGCGTCGCTCGGTTCGAACGCCAGGTCGTTGCTGAACACATAGGCCGGCGGCGAGTCGAGCGAGAGCCCGAACGCAAGGCGCTCGTCGACTCCATTGTCTTCGTCGTCAAAGCCGTCGGAGGCGTGGCCGCCAAAGGCCGGCGTAAACACGGGCGCCTGCGCGCTGTTGCTGCTATAGTTGCGAGGGGATGAGCTCATGATGGTCTGTGGGGCCGGACCAGTCGCGGAATGCCGAGCAGGGAACGCCGACGGCCCGCTTCGCAAGGTGGTTCCAGCGGCGGCGCGTTCTGGGTTTGCTATGTACAGACGACCATGAGCGCGACAGAGAGAGCGCTGAAGGGGACTGAAAATTCCGCTCATGATGGATGCTGATTGGTCGAGGATGGGGTTCATGGTGAGTGATGGTCACATGCGCTAAGCAGGTATTTTAGCCAATGAGCAATGTCTCTGTTCTATAGGTTGGATATGATTGGTCGGGTGGTGCAAGAAGTCAGCTTCCCACTGGACCAACTACAAAGGCAGCCACCGACCAAACTTGCCGTTGTGGTCGCTGGTGGTGTTCTTGTCGTGTTGTTGCCGATGATGACCGACCGAGAGCGACAGACAAAGAGACGAGAAACGTCACTTCAGTCTGGGAGGAGAACGAGGAGGAGAACGAGAAGGAAGTGTGGAGATGAGGTCGCCCCAACGAACTGCAAGAAAGAAGCCAAAACTTGCGGTTCCAGAAGAGGTTTGGAGTGTGGTCCACAAAATCTATAGGAGAAGGATCTGGGATTATAGTTTCGTGTTTACTAAATTCCGAACGTGGGTTTCATTCTTCAAAGTGAAACTGAAATGTCGCTATCTGCGAATGATGGTCTCAAGCACCAACACTCTCACCTTTGTGGTGGCGAATGAAGCCCAGATGGCTCGAAAACAGAACCTCGAAAATTGCGCAACGCTGAATTATTTCGAAGCCATGCGGCCACGAGATCGCATCGAACACGCGCGCAACTCAGCGCGCGGGGTGGCGGATTACCCGGTTGGGCACATTCGCAAACGTACACTTGATCTGAGGATGGGCTCAGCCATCCAGCGCGTCGGCATCCAGCATCGCCGCGAGGCTCTGCACCACCGAGCGCAGGAGCTGCATTCTTGTGGCGGTCTCGTCCTCGCGCACGCGGTGCTCGGTCTTGATTACGCGCGCGCTGTCGAGTTCGTGCTGGAGCGACGTGAACTGACTTTGGAGCTGTTGGTTCTCGTGGTGGAGCTGCTGGTTCGCGCTGTGGAGCTGCTCATTGGACACCGACAAGTGGTGCAGTTGGAGCTCTTGGTCGGCGCACTGTCGCTGCGATTGCGCGAGCTGCGATTGCGTGAGCAGCGATTTCACCGCCGATAGACCGCTGAATGCTCTCTCGATGGCGCTCTTGGTGGTCGACTTGTGCGATGACTCCTTGGTTTCGAGGTCCCCGCTATTGCGGTCTCCTGTGTCGTAGTCTCCGATATCTTCTTGGTCTCCCATATTGGACCCAGCAATGGGGCTTCCCGGGTTTCGTGGCGTGTACCCGTAGGCATTTACGCAGAGGGCGATACTCTCCAGCGTCTCCATAACGCCCTTGCTCATCCCTGCAAGAGCGCTGCCGTGCATACGATGGCGGGTGTGGACGTCGAGGAGGTACCAAAAGCGGGCTTCCACATCACATGGTGCCATGCCCATGCCCGACAAGGCGTCCGTGATCTGAGCCCATGCTGCTTCCTCTCGCTCTTGACTCGAGCACGCAAACGGACGGTGCTTGACGACGGCCATGAGCAGTCGGCGTGCGTCACGGCTCGTGATGGGGTAGCCATCAGCCATAGGACGTACGACGCGGACACGAAGCGATTGAGGGGGTCCACGCGCTGGCGTGGCGCGTCGCTTCTTCTTGATTCCAACGGCCATATCGACGACTTTCAAAGTGAAGTGCACAAACCATGTGCAGTATACAGCCGAAGTAAAGCTTCTTTGGCAGATGGGACGAGACGTGTCGGGGCGGATTCCACCAAATGTTTCGAAAGATCGTACAAGTAATAAACATCGATCTGTCCCACACACTGAGCTGTATAGCATGCGCTTTTTCACTTGAGCCACACGACAATGACCGAGACGTTGTCGGACGTGCCCCGGAAGAGCGCCTCTTGCACGAGGTAGTTGGCGATCTGCACTTTCCGCCGCGCGCGCGCGGCCTTGATCATGCCGCGGTCGCTCTTGTACTGGTGGGACCACTCGAAAATGGGCACGCTCGTGTCGCTGTGGCCACCGCTGCGCCACGACTCGCGGCCGCCCAGCTCACCGCTGAGTACGTCGTGGACAAACGTCACGGCCTCCTCGCTCGAAAACACGTCCCACAGGCCATCCGAGGCGATGACGATAAACTCGTCCTTGTCAAAGTCGCGGTCAAACTGCTGGATCTCGACCTCTCCGCTCACGTACGGCCGTGAGTCGCGGTCCCCGATGGCTCGGCCAACGGCCAAGTTGCCATTCACGCGGTACGCGCCGTACGGCTCGATGGGCTCGCCCTGTGCATCCACATATCCGTACCATTTCACGCTTCCGCCCAGTTTCTCAATCCGTGCGCGCTCGGCGGGGTCGTTGGGCTTGTGGTCCCGTGTGAGCTCGATGGTCTGGCCGGCGCGGCTCATCACCGCGCGACTGTCGCCCACGTTGAACGACACGATGACTTCGTCGTAGAGCATCACGCCCGTCGCGGTTGTGCCCTGGAACTTCCACTCCGGACGCGCGAGCACGTCGGCGTCCACTTTCTCGACAGCCTGCTGGATCAGCTCACGCAGTTTTTTGTACACCTCTTCATTCTTCATGGACGCCGTCGCGTCGGCGGCCTCCTGGTCCAGACGAGCCAGCCCCGGCGCGATGAGCGGGAAGAGGTTTTTCTGGATATAGTCTGAGATGGCCGCGCCGCCGTGGCCGTCAAACACGGCGTTGAACCGTTTACAGTCCGACACAAACGACGTGTCCTCCATGCGGGAGCGGTCGCCGCGCACGGCCGCGGTGCTGATGAGCAGTCGATCACGGCCGACGGATCGACGCCGCCGCACCGACCGATCCAACGACAGATCTTGCGCGAGCTTCTCCAGTCGAACGGGCACGCTGGTGATCGCCGGTGTTGGCGCCACCGTCTTGTCGTCACCGCGTTCGCGGGCTTCTGTGAGTGTCGGCAGAGCGATCGCGCTCGACGCGAGCAGCGCACCGCAGCCCAGTGCCGACGCACCGAGCCACAACTTCCAGGCCACTCGACTCTGTGACGCGCGCTGTTGTCTTTGTTGTTGGTCATTTCCAACTCGACTCGGCTTGACCGCTTGGGCGGCTGACGCGGCCACTTCTCGCTCTGTGCCGGAGGAGTTCGCTGGTGTGCTGCTGGCGAACGCACGACGCGAGCGGTGCGACGCGCTCTCCTGTGGCACGCGCCAGCTCAGATCTCGTCCGCTTCCGAGCAGCGCGTTCCTCCGTCGAAGCAGCGCCATTGTGGATCGGTTGTCTCTCTCTGCTCGCTCTGAAGTGAGGAGACAATGGATTCCGCCGATTATTACTCCTTCTCGTCGAGTTTCCCAGAAGGAACAAACGTCGTGTTATGTGAACTTCAAGGTGATAGGGTTACGAACAGCTGGCGTGGGTACACCTTAGATTGAGTATGATGGTAGATTCGAACAGGCGTTAACGACATCAGCTGTAGGTTCGTAACAAATATGATGGCCAGGTCTGCACGTGAAGCCATCTGAGACTCCATGTCATAGGTTCAGAACCGAAAGCAGAGCTGCTGGGCGAAACGCGAGAGGATCATGCTGCTCTTGTTTTTTTTCTTTCTACACAAGCCGACACAATGACCGTCGGCCTCGGGGGGTCTATAGGGGGCAAGGCGCTCTAGTTCTCTTTGGAATCCATGGGTTTCCACCGGCTCGGCAGACGCTCGCGTGCGGGCCGAGCCTTGCACCAGACGAACGCGATGATAAACAGCACGTACACCAGCAGAAACAGTCCCACAATCTCCTGGATACGCCACTGAGCGAGCTTCCGCTCGCTCCACAGCAGCGGCTTGGATGGGGTCGACTCCTCGGCGAGTAGTAGGTTCCGGCCTTCGATGGAAAACTGGATCGCGAGCTCCTCTATGGACGCGTACGTGGTAGACGCCATCGACGTGACCTGCGTCGCTGGCTGACCGTCAGGCAGCGTTTGTGTGCCGATGTAGTAGCAGCACTCCTTGTGAGCGTACACGGCCTGGAATATCCGGTACTCCTTCGGGTCCCCTTCCAGCGAGTACTCCTGGATGTGGGTCATAATCCGCGGCTGGTCGGGCTTACCATCGAGCTTGATCGAGTTTCGGTGGAAAAAGATGAGATTGCCTTGCACGTCATGCTGGATCATCGCGAGGCCGCAGAAAATGCCCTTGTCCTTCAAGTCGAGGCCGCCGACGGCGGGCGGGAACTGAATGTAGTGGAAGGGCTGGCTGGCGTTGAGCCACGCGAGCCGGAAGAGATCCTTGTCGCCCCAAATGAGGTGAAGCTCCTCGAGCAACCGCGGCTGGTGGGTCGAGTAGAACATGAGTTTGTCCAGCGCCCTCTTGCTTTTGAGTCGGTTGATTAGCACTTGGCCACTTTCCTGCTCAAATTGGTCGACGTAGTTCACGCCAGTGAGCTGCCACAGTAAGCTCGTGTTGGTGAGCTGGAACAGCGAATTGGACGGTTGCCAGTAGTCCGGCCAGAAGATCGCGCCCGTGCGCAAGAACTCGGGCTCCTCGAACAGGTACGTCGGGTCCTTGGCCGGCAAGTTGTCGGCATCCAGCAAAAGAATATTGTCAAAGTTGCTGTAGTAGACGGCATACGGCTTGACGTGAAAGCCCTTGGCGCGGTTGTCGAAGATCGGTCGCATGCGCACATTGAACTCGGCAAGCAGCCGATGAATGATCGGGTTGTCGATAGACATTTCGTCGGGCCGATACCAGAGCTCTACGGGCAGTTGGCAGCCGTGGAGCCGCAGCATGCGGATCGTCGCGTACGCCGACGGCAGCACCTTGTCGTACACGATCATAATAACGCCGTTCGTGGGCTTGCGCCGCGCTGATGCGACCGAAGGAAGCGCGAGTGACGGCGCCACGGGCGAGTGTTCATAGTGAACCGAGTGGATCGCGTACTCGGAGAAATTGCGGGCCATGTCGCAGTGGTACTGGCCATTGGGCAGCGAATCGCACGTGCTGATCATCATGCGGTAGAGATCCCCGGACGTGCGGTTGCGGATGATACAGTGGCCGGCCATTTGCGGACCGATGGGCTCGGTGCAATTGAGAAAGTCTTTTTCGGGCTCGCGCGTCTCGACGGGCTCGTCGTCTTTCTTCTTGTCCTTGGGCTCTTTGATGCACGACTGGATGCGCTTCCAGCCGATGCACTCAAAATCGTGGTCGGTCCAGAGCGAGGTCACGGGCGTCGGGTCCATGTGGATACCCTCGTCTTCGGTCATGGTGTTCATCTGGTTGATGTGGATCTTCTTGGCCTTGCCGACGACGGGCGTGCGGCCGGTCGTGCGCAGCGCAATGTAGAGCGCGACCAGCACGAGTGCGATCCATCGCTTGTGGCGCACACGCGTCCGCAGGAAAACGAAGATCGAGTAGAGGAAGACGATGATCCGCTGGATGAACATGCTGGACCTTGTGCAGCTCAGAAGTGCCGGAGATGTCGCGCGAAGGTTAGACGCTACTCACAGACTACTCACAGGCTTGGTCTAACACGTGCACCTCCAACACGAGGGGTCCGGTGAGTTATTGCCTGCCAACGCCGGACGAGATGGTGGGGTGATAGGCGAGTGGCGCGGAGGGTTAATCGCGCACAGAGCCCTTGATGCAGCCCCGCGCTCTCGAGATGGCCACGATCGCCTCCTTTTAGCAGGGAGGTTACCAATGCGCTCCCCGGCACTCTCGGTAGGACACGGGGGTACAGTGTGGAGCGTACCCGCGTAGACGCAGACGTGTCCGACACGCTGGACAACGAGCACCTCCCGCAGTGTGGGCCACACGCCCAGGTCCGTTACCCAGATACCCAGAAACCGATCTCGCTCCTTTCACCAGCGTCCGCTTCCCCCACCCCTCGCGGAGTCATCAAGCGGACGCAGACCAGGGGGTACACTATAACCTAATTTCCTAAAATTCGCGTTCAGAAACGAGAAAAGATACAATGTCGATATCTAACTTCGAGCTTCAAGTGGCACCACTGAGAAAACTACTTGCGGCCAGCACCGCTCGCGCTGCTGCGTGGCATGGCACTTCGGTCATCGTTTGCGACGAAGCGCTCGGAGATCGCGGACGCGGCGGCTCCAAACATCTCCTCTTTCTTGGACACGCTGTGGTGGGCGCGGACACTCGCACTGGATCCGGCGCGTCGCAAACGGCTCTTGTCGAAGCTCTTCTGTCGGGCAATCGCTCCCATCCCGGCGTCTCGGCTCGCCAGAAGATCGCTCGCCTGGCCGCGGCTGGTCAGTCGATGTTGATGGATCAGTGACCGAATGCCTTGACGGAATGCCCACATCGCGTGCATGAGCCACTGGAACGGAATGGTCCAGCGCGTGAACAAATACACGACGAGCGTGAGCAGCAGGTACTTGTTCGGAATCACGATGTGGAGCACGCAGCTGATGATCAAAAACATCAGCACCTTGGCGGTGTAGAATGTGTCCTCCCACGAAAACATCATCTCGAGTCCATGGAAGATGCTGGACCACCAGGCCATGTTGTTCTGGACCGACTGCAACGTCCGCTTCGTCTCGAGGTCGATCGTGACGTGGGTCATCTTGTTCATGAGGTGGTTGAATCCGGTGGGAAGGTTGTACTGGCGGAACTGAGCGGGCTCTCCATCTCCAGCGCTGAGGCTTGGGATCGGCGGTTCCTTGGGCTCGTTGACAGAAAACGAGTTCATGTTGAGCTCGAAGTAGTTGCGGAGCGTGAAGGCGATGAGCGCGAGATGGATCACGACTGGGACCCACTGGAGCGACAGGCAGAGCCACACGCAGAGTGCAAAGCACATGAACGAGTGGGTCGGGTGCTCCCAGTTGAGCGTCGGGATGATCTGCCAGATCACTTCCAGGTACGGCCACAGATCGTCCAGCAGGACCCAAAAGTTGCTGTACAAATGGGCCGCCTCGAAGTGGGGCCACTCGTACACGTAGCGCTGCTCGGCCGAAAAGTACGAGCAGAACTCGGCCATCCGTGAGAACTTGTAGTGGAGCAGCACGTGGATACGACCGGCGCGCGCGTCGTTGTTCAGGCCGGCGCGATGCAGCTTCTCCGAGAGGTTGAGATCGAGCCACTTGTTATGCCGCCTCTGGTCCATGAGTTGCGAGAGCGGGATCGACGCCTCGCCGAGCTTGGTGGGCTGACTGAGCTGCCCGTAGTTGTACACTTCAAACACCAGCTCGGCGCCTGGTGCACACACGTTGAAGACGAACGTTTCGTGCCATCGCGGGTTGAGCGTGCGCGATTTTTTCTTCGTGCACTTGACGCTCTTGAGGTCGTTGCCCCACTCCTGTCCGTGGGACCACTTGCCAGTCAGGATGACGCGCACGAACGGGTCGCTCGTGATGGAGTCGGTCGACGGCAAACCGATCGCCTCGACGACCTTCACGTATAGTTGACCAATGTGGACGCGGCCTTCGATCACCGGGTCTGGTTTCGTGGGGATCTCCGTGCTCGAGTGGCCCGACCACTCGAGTGACGCAAAGTGTTCGTCCACGGCCGCGTAGCACGTGTTGCACACCCGCATCGGCTAATCCAACACCAAGACACGCGTTGTGAGACTTTCGACCGCGCAAGGCAGATGAGACGAAAGCGTCGGCAAAAGACGAAGAAGAAGAAAAACTCACAAACGGATCCGTCGCTGAAATGCGGCGCTTGTGGGGCGAGCAGTTGTGGCAGATCACGCTGCCGCATCGTCGGCAGTGGTGCTATCCACACAGACGACACTATGAAATCGTGTTCACAACCCTGTAGACGGCGTGTTTCGACGCGTACCTTGCGCGTGATGAGCGTGAACTGCGTGTTGCAGAGCATGCAGTTGGAGGTCTCTTCGTCGTAGACCCACTGCAGCGGGCGCTCGCCGCTCGAGACGATGCTGCCGGCGCTGGAGCCGGCGCTGGAGCCGACGCTGCTGCGCGGGTTGCTCTTGAGGCCCGCGGCCGGCAGGCTGTCGAAGAGCGTCGCCATGTCGAGTCGATCACGGGATCTCGGCTTTCACTCCAGGCTGACTTTCCCAGGAGTCCCAAGTCAGCCAGCGCCGGGGCAGAAGAATCCCTTTTTCATTGGTTTTGGACATGTATTAACATGAATTTGCATATATCGACTATTGACTCAGAAGAACATCCTTCATACACATCTTGAACATGAAATATATATATATATACACATCAGTTAGTTTAAAATAACTATTATGGACCTGGCCGAGCGCTCGTTGCACCACGTCATCGTCGTTGTCCAGGACTTGTCAAGAGGCACGCAAGCCCATCAGCAGCTCAACACCGGTACACGAACGAAATCCCAATCGCCCGCGCTGGACGCTCCACCATGGCGCCTTCTTCCAGCACACGCCAGCGCAAGTCCGTGAAGGACACCGCTGCGGCCGATGCCGCCGCAAAGAGCAGTGCCGCGCTCCCAAAGGCGGCGTCGAACGAGTCCGAAACGGCACCGCAATCCACGGACGCAGACGAAGCGCACGACTGGGGCTCCATGTTGCTGCTGCTGCTGCTGTACACGCTGCAGGGCATCCCCATGGGGCTCTCGGCGAGCATCCCGTTCATCTTGCAGGAGAAAGTCGGGTACGCCGACCAGGCGACGTTCAGCTTGGTCTCGTGGCCGTTCAGCCTCAAGCTGCTCTGGGCGCCGTTCGTCGACTCGATCTACAGCCGGCGCTTTGGGCGCCGCAAGTCGTGGCTCATCCCCGTGCAGTTTGTGTGCGCCGGCCTCATGATCGCCGGTAGCTACTTCATCAGCGAATTGCTGGGTGAGGGCGAAGGCCAGAAGCCGCACGTCGTGTACCTCACGGTCTTCTTCTTCGTCCTCTACTTCATGATGGCCACGCAGGACATCGCCGTGGACGGCTGGGCGCTCACCATGCTCTCGTCCAAGCATGTGGGCCACGCGTCGACCTGCAACACCGTGGGTCAAACACTCGGCTACTTTGTCGCGTACGTTGGCTTCCTCGCGCTCCACGACCCGGCGACCTGCAACGCCTACTTCCGCAGCACTCCCGAGCCCGAGGGCATGATCTCGCTCGCGGGCTTTATGAGCTTCTGGGGCTGGGTCATGTTCTTCACGACGCTCGCGGTCGGGCTCTTCAAGAAGGAGCGCCAGGACGAGGACGAAGAAAAGCTCAGCATCGTGGAAACCTACAAACAGTTGTACTCGGTCTGCCGTCTTCCGAGCGTGATCTCGTTCTCGGTGATCTTACTCACGGGCAAGATCGGCTTTGCCGCCGCCGAGAGTGTCGCGTCGCTCAAGCTCGTCGAGTACGGACTCAAGAAGGAGAAGCTCGCGCTGCTCACGCCCATTCTGATCCCGCTGGGCATCATCATCCCCGTCTTTTTGGGCCATCGCATCAAACCCGACCAGCCGCTGAACTTGTTTTTGCTGGGCTATCCGTTCCGACTCGCCGTCGGATTCTTGTACGCCGTGATCATCTACATCACGCCGACGGTCATGGCGCACGACGAAGGATACCACATCTACTACTACTCGTTCATCCTGTTCTGCGGCGCGCTCCATGAGCTCGCTGCCAACATGATGTATGTCCCCCAGGTACGACAGAGCCGCCCATTGACGTTGGAGCACAACTTAGCAGGGACTGACGAGGTATACGTTACACTTTGTAGATGGCATTTTCGGCTAGGATCAGCGACCCGTCGATCGGTGGCACGTATATGACGTTCCTCAACACGATCAGCAACTTGGGAAGCAAGGTGAGCTACACTCCATGAATTTGATGATCACCTCCATCGACTCCTCACTCTGTATTCTGTATCCGCAGTGGCCCAACTCGCTGAGTCTCGCGCTCGTGGACTACCTGACGACGCGCGAGTGCCTCGGTGGCGCGAACCACGACGAGATCATCGCGATTGGCTCGCACACGTGTTCCAATGTGGACGAGCGCACGGCGTGCACGTCGGCGGGCGGCGAATGTCTGATCGTGCGCGACGGCTTCTACATTGAGATCGCGGTGTGCGCCGTGATTGGCGTGCTCTGGTTGCTGTTCTTTTACCGTCGTATCCAGAAGCTGCAGAACCTCAAGATCGAAATGTGGCGCGTCGGTGGTACCAAGACCGATTAGACATTTAGGATAAACGAAAAGCGGAGGAAGAATGACACAAACACATTGCACGCGAGCAATCAGAGAACAATACTACCTCCTCCGTCGCTTCGTGGCAGCCAACAACAATGAGGGTGTGCGTGGGGGTGGAAACGACGGGCCTTTTGTTCTGTTTTTCGCATTATGGTGTACAGCATTCTTTTTCATTCTCACGATATTGTGGCGGTGGACAAACGAGCAGACGGCTGATAGCCTTGCAGAGGGCGATTCCTGAACACGTCTTGCGGTGTGAAATCGACGCACGGCTTGAGCTTCGGCTTGGCCTCCATATGGGCCGACTCCAGAGCCAGTCGAAACGACTCGATCTGTTCGTCCAGCTCTTCGTCTTCTTCGTCTTCAAACTCCGACTCCGGGAACACTGCACTCAGGTTCTGCTGCGCGAGCCTCATTTTTTGCTGGAGTTCTTGTGCGCTTAGCGGCGCGCTGGAGATACTCGCGAACTTCAAGCCCGAGCTCGTGTCCGCGTCGTCGCCGTCGGCATCACCATCATCGTCCTCATTGCCGTCTTGGTCACTCGTTTGGAGCGGAGAGCTCGAGCTGGTCGCTTTCTTCTTGCTTTTCTTCTTTTTCTTCTTCTTTTTGGAGCTTCCGTTAGTTTCCGAGGCACCACCATCCACACTCGAGGGCGGCTTCTTGCTGGAGGACCGAGAGCCACCGTTGGTATTCGGCTTACCACTGTCTCCATTGATGAAATTGACGAGTTCGTCGACGCTCGGCTGGTCAAACTCGACGAGCTCGTACTCGTCCGTGGAGAGATCGTGGTCGAGCGAGTTGAACATATCAAAGTCAAAGCCCGCCATTCCGTTGCGCAGTTCTACATACAGCATCGAATACAAAATGAGTCAGTAAGCACAACGACACCAGCCTCATCGACAAGGCAAACGACCGCACCTGGACCGTCGTCGAGCCCAAATTTTTGTCGGATCTCGTGCGCTGCTTCGGTCGCAGACATGATCTGGGCGATGGATCGACAGGTAATGTCGACGAGCGGCTGGATATCCAAATTCGACGCGACCTACAGAAGAAGCCCAGACGTTTCCCGTCAGTTCTTCATCCATCGCATACACAGTCCGCAAGTAGTCGTCGTTACCTTGGCAAGATCGCACAGCATTTTTGAGTCGAGGTTGTAGAACACGGCCTCCCAGTCGGCCATGGCGTCTTCGCGTCCTTCGACTTGCTGCTTGTAGAGGCACCTAGAACCCAACGATCCCCGTTAGTTCGTCTTCCTTCGCAGAAGCCATTCTCCGCTACGCATACCCACCGGCAAAAGTAGAGAGCCAGCTCGACGCTCGCGCTCGGCACGTCAAAGATGGGGATGGTGTGGTGGCGCACGGTCACTTTCTTCCGGCGCTCGCTCACGTCTTGCAGCAGCATCCACAGGGTCGACGACATCATCGCCTCCTCGTGGGTCACGTCGAACAGCGAGCCGTCCGAGCACTGCAGCTGCAGCTTTGAGCGCCGCGTCGCCGCGCTCGCCGCGACCGAAGTCGCCACGGTCGTGGTGGTGGTCGTCGTCGTCGTCGTGGTCGCGGGGGACGCGCCGTTCCCGTCCGCCGTCGAAATCCCGACCGTGCGCGTCACGATCTCCACCGAGTGGATGCTGCGCGCAACTGCGCGGCGCTTGCTCTGGCCGGCCGCCGGTTCGTTCGCGTGCCGCATGTTGTCTGTGCGCGTGTGTGATGGGGGGCGTCGGCGTCAATTCTCGGTCGTTTTCAACGCGAAAAACGCGACCGTGTGACGCACGAGAGCGAGAATCGATGGACGATGAAGAGAAGGCCGAGAGGGCGCGTCACGATCGCCGGTGCGCTGCTCGAGAATACTGCGGCCGTACGCGCACGCGGAGCGCTGCGGTCGTTCGCTTTCAGTCGCAAGGAGGTGGATGTTCGGGGCGAGGTGCGCGCTCGTGTCCTTGTCAAACCAACAACACACAAGAGACGCGCCCTACCCCTTATTAAGAGATCGCGCCATGATTGGCTAAATACTGCATGCCAAGTTTTCTACGAACTTTGCGATAGTTTACCGACCTGGTTTTGAAGTTTACAGAAATGGCCTAACCCTAATCTCTTTGAGTCGAACAACCATGTTTTGCGAAAAACAGATTTGAAGTGGAATCACATGTATCGGCGCAAATCAGTTTTTGAGTTGAGGTTTTCGGGCGTGAAAAACCCAACAGGTATTCGCCGCGTATCATATTGCGCGCGTCAACCCATTTCCTCTTCTTGGCTCCTTGGGGAAGAACCGAGAGCACAGATGGCCGATACGTCAACGTCAGCGCCACCTCCGCGCGAACTCCACGCGACATGCGCCACTGGCTCCGCTGAGGACGTCCGCGTGCTGCTGGAGGCGCTCGCCCGCGAAGAAAGCACCGAAAATGACCTCCTCAACGCGCCAAACGTGGTGCGTCCAGTCCTGGGTCGCTCCTTGGTGTTGAAATAGGGGGAGGGAAATCTCATTTTTGTGTCTTCTTTTGTGTCGTCAGGTGGGCTCCGCCGCGATCCACGTTGCCTGCCAGCGTCCCGTGAGCGAGCAGACGCTTGCCGTGATCCGCGCGCTCGTGGACGCTGGCGCGCGCCTCGACGTTACCGCGAGGGTGAGAACCCAATGGACACCCAAGAATGGAATGGTGATCGACCGAGGTTGACAGGATACTTGTTACATATCGTAGGACGGATCGACGGCTCTGCATCTCGCGTGCGCGCGCGGTCATTTGGCCGCGGTGGAGCTGCTGACGGGAAGCGGTGCCGACATCAACGCTTTGGATAAGGTGAGATGCGACCTCATGTGAGTTGGAACTGTATAGGGTCTAACCGGGCCGTGGTTGTGTGGACACAGAGCCAGCGATCGATCCTCCACGCCGCTGTCAAGCAAGGCAATGTGGAGGTGATCGAATGCCTGATCCAGCGAGGCGCTGATACGCACGTTGCCGACAAGGTGCGCTGCGTCGCCTTTCCCTACTCTGCATGCAAACCTCTTACTTTGCACCACATCGTTTTGTGCCACCGCAGTTTGGTAGATCGCTCCTACACGTCGCTGTGCAGCGCAAGAGCTTGGAGTCCATGGCCATCCTCGTGAGTGCCGGCGTGGATGTCAACGCTTCCGACTCGGTGAGTTCAGCGCGTGTGACGTGGGCTCTTGGATTCTGTGTTCCACTCCGGAGAGATTGATCAGAGTCGTGGTTTCTTAGGATGGCTGGTCGCTGTTGCATGTTGCTGTCATGGGCGGAAACATTGACGTGATCGAGGCACTGCTCCGTGAAGGCGCAGATCTGCGTGTCGTCGACGAGGTGAGCGGTGGCAAGGAGTGTGGATAGGATCTCGAGTTTCGAAGGGGTTACGTATTGGTGGTTACGTTGTCTCTGTGCAGAATGGCAAATCTCCTCTGTTTCTCGCGGTTCTCAACGGCACCGACATCTCCGTTATCAAG
Organism: Pythium biforme; assembly: GCA_023337735.1. Lineage (NCBI taxonomy): Eukaryota > Oomycota > Peronosporomycetes > Pythiales > Pythiaceae > Pythium > Pythium biforme. The sequence continues at coordinate 8,839 of JAADXJ010000017.1, read as the reverse complement.
TGGCTAGTTGAGCATGGAGCCGACGTCAACACCGAGGACACGGACAAGCGGACCCTCTTCCAGTATGCGGTCGGGCACAGTAGCATTGAGCTTCTCGAACTTCTCATCCACCACGGCGCTCGTATCACAGGTGTCGATGCGCAGGGCAAGTCTATCTTGCATGCGGCAGTTGAGAGAGGCCGCGGAGACGTGCTCAAGTTTTTGATTAGCAAAGAGGTCGATGTCAACGCTGTCGACCACGAGGGTAGATCGATTCTGCACATCGCTGTCGCACAGGACAAAGTGGAGATCGTGCATCTGCTCGTCAAGGCGGGCGTCGATGTCAAGGCTGTCGACAAGGTTCGTTCGCGTGCCCTTGTCGTTCCATTGTATTCTCATCACTGAGACCACGCTTCCCGACAGTCGGGCAAGTCACTGCTGCATGCCGCGGTGGAAGGTCTCCCGAGGAACAACGGCAAGGTCGACATGATCGAGTTTCTGATCAACTCGGGCGTGGATGTAAACTCCCTGGACGCGGTATGTCTCTGATCTACCCGGACGCTGCTCTGCTCCTGCAATCAGCTAAAAGATGTATATCATCTTCTCAACAGGAAAACCAGACGCCGCTCCACGTCGCGTGTTACCTCGATCGGTACACTGAAGCTGTTTGGTACCTACTCAGCAATGGCGCGAGCGAAGCCCTCACTGTGGAGGACGATGTAAGTGAATTTGTGCGTATCTCCAAGTCACCCGCACGGCTCACAGTATACTCCACCTTTGACATTAGGATGGATTCTGCCCTCTCCACATCGCGTCCCAGAACCTCAACATCCGCCTGGTCAAGATGATCATGGACACCGGCGCCGAGGTCAACGCGCATTGCCGGGGCGGCGAAACCGCGCTGGGCATCGCGTTCTTCGTCTTCAACACCAACTGTGAGCACGCGTACCCCATCGCATACGCGTTGTGTGCACGTGGTGCCGAGTGGGATGCAAGTTGCGACGAGCGCCTTTCCGAAGGACGCACGCGCGCCAAGGATGCGCTCGTCGAGAGCGAGCAAAAGGATTCTGCCGAGGTCCAGCAAGAGCTCCGTCAAGAACTGCGCCAAGAACTGCGATGGCGGCTCGGGCTCCGCGAGTGCGTGCTACACTGGGCAGCCCAGCGCAGTGAAAGTGACTTTGATCTCACGCAGATCCCCATGGAAACGATCAGCCAAGGCCCTCAGTCTGTCCGCACGTACTTGGACGACTTGAAGAAGACGTCTCTCGACGACTTGGTCTACCGACGCAAGATCTGCGTGGTGGGTCCGTCGGAGTGGGGCAAGACAAGTCTCGTGAAGTCGCTCACGTCGTTGAAGCCATCTCTCGTGCACAAGGACGACCGAACCATTGGTATCGATTTGGAGGAGTGCATTTTCGACAACGGATCCGACCAAGTGGGTGAGCCGCGTGCGAACCACGGTACAAGAAGACGCCACGAGGTCACGTTCTGGGACTTTGCTGGACAAGAAATCTACCAAGTCGCGCACTCGCTTTTCTACTCGAAGCGCACGCTCTACTTGATCTGTGTCGACTTGGAGGCCTACGCGCAGACGCTGGACGAGGCCTCCACCATGAGTATGCGCCAAGGCGAAGCCTCTATTGCGCGCTTCGTGCGGCACCACATCTTCCGCTGGATTCGCTCGATCTTCGCTCGTCAGCCGGACGCCGAGTTCCTGGTCGTGGGTACCAAGTCGGACCAGCTCAAAAACATCACGTCCGCCGTCGAGATCTGGCGTGATCTCCGTATGCATTTGAGCGAGTGGCAGCGCAAGTTTGTCGAAGAGCTCGAGAAGGAGCACCAGGCGGCCCAGGCTACGCTGCTCACGGCGCCCACCGCCAAGTCGTACGCCTTTTTGCGAGCCGGGAAAAGCGACGTGCTTGCGCAACTGGATGCCCTCAAGGCCAAGGTAATCCACACGGTGTCGGACGAGTGGCTCGTGGTCAGCAGCGCAGAGTACTCGTCCGTGCTGAGTGCGCGAGACGCACTTGAGCAGCACCTCGCGAAGAGCGACCGCTGTTTCCAGATGACAGTGACCTACAAGCGAGTGCTAGAGATCATCAAAGCCCGTCGTCGCCAAGCACGTGCGATGGAAGACCCGAAGGATCGCATTGAGAACACGATTCTGCCGTACAAGGCGCTACTTCGCATCCTCTTGAGAGAGATCGAAGACCTCAAGGAGGGCGACTGCGCGTCGATTCTTCGCACCTTGCACGAGCTAGGCGACATCCTGTGGTACGAACGCGAAGGCGCCGGCGCACTGAAAGACACCGTGATTCTCGACCCTACGCTTGTGCTGGACTTTGTGCGCGAAGTCATCAACCACCGCAGACTCGTGGACCAAGAACCGGGAAAGCTTGTGGACGAGCAGGCCGGCCGTGTCACGCATGCTACGTTGTGCGAGTTCTCGTTGTGGTGCGAGTTAGACCAGGAGCTTCTCCACGCATTCAAGCTACTGCTCCAGTATTTTCAGTTGGCGTACCCTGCGGACGGTAAGGAGATGGATTGGGACTCGAGCTTGATCGTGCCAACGTACTGGAAACAACATCCAAACAGCACCATCAACCAAGATCAAGATCCTCCAAGCGACGACTTTTTCGAACGACACGGCTTCGCGAGCACGGACGTGAGTCGCTCGATTTGTTGGGAGTACGAATTGTCGGACGAGATCTCCGAGACCGTGTTTGAGCACTTTGCCGTCCAGAGCTACAGTGCGCTCTTCGATCGCACGGTGCGTCGCAACTGCATCGAGTCGTTCGTGAGCGGCGAGTTCGCGTCGCGCATCGAGCTGTGTCAAGACGAACATGACTCCCGGGACGTCATCCGCATCCAAGCTATCACACCCGCCAGTGGTGTCATTGTGGCGCTGGACGATCGCAACCAAGTCGACAACGAACGCACGTGGCATTGCCTGCGGTACTTTGTGATGACGATGGAGAAAGTTCTCGACGCGTACTCGGGTCTGACGGTGTCCCGCTACATCGTCGACATGGCCCAGCACCCGACGACGAGCCGCCATCGTGTCAACTCGGCCGTCAAGATGCTCGAAGACGCCGTTAGCATGGGCCGTGATGTCGACAGCGTCCGCGCCGTCCGCCCTTGGCTACCGAGAGACCTCAACTGGTACATCGAGAAGGCATGGCGGCAACCCGGAGTGCTTCAAGACCTCCGCACTCGATCGCTGCTGAAGGAACTCTTCAACAAAATGGACGTCCTCAAGAAGCTCCTGGCCGCGGGCGACGTCCAGCGCCGGTACCCGGCGTTGTGGACTGTCGAAGTGACACCCGACACCAACGTCGCTGTGCTTCGCATGCTCAGCGACCTCTCGGGTACGTGCTTCCACCAACCGATCCAGTTCGAGCTTCCGCCGTTCTTTCTCGCCAAGTTTGGCGCTATCCTCAAGGTTAGTCCATCGGTTTGGGGAGTTGTGACCTTCCGTAAGCTGACCCATGATCTCTCTCTCGTCGTATACGTGGTAGGTGGGTGTCTCGATCTGCTCCAACGTCGTCAGCAGCGTTCTCTCGCTCGGCATCCTGAATAAGGTATTCGATGGCGCCACGGCTGGTGCGTGGCTTTGTCTTTCATCCTGTTGTTGTCACGCTACGGTATGTGGTCTCACGTACCAGTGGATTGTTGATTTTGTAGCTCTCGGAACCCACGCCGACAGCGCCACGCGGGTCTTCAACCTCGTCGACAAGCTCGAGCTCACGTCGTCATCGTCGGGGCTGTTCGACTCGAGCGCCAGTGAGCGGCTCTCGCCGCGTGGCAGCATCGCGCTCTTGCGCGAGGTGCTCGCGCTCTGCGACGCGGAACTGGACGAACTCACAATCTCGGATCTCGCCAACTTGCAGTGTGCCGCGACTGCCAGCGGCCACTACATCTGGGCGAACCGCCAAGAGATCATGGCCATGGGCGACCGGCTCACGCCGTGCGATCCGGGACGCGATCCGGAACCTCACGCATTGGCGAAAGCTCCTACCCCGCCCTCTGGTTCGCTCTTGCTCCGTGGTACGAGCCAGCCATCAGCTCCAACACCGACACCAAAGGACTCTGAGGCCCTTGGGTCCTTGCGGCTCGTGATCGACGCGGCCGATGGATTGCCCGCGTGGAACTGGCGGCGCGTGTACTGTATGTGGCGTTTCATGCACCCAAACAGCAAGGCGCCGCTCGCGGCGGGCGCGACGAGCCAACACTTGGACGAGTCCACGTCGCCGTCGTGGCGCGACATGTTCTTCGCTGTGTCGACTAGCGACGAGATCCCATCGTTGGGCAAACTGCGCGAGTGCCGGCTCGAGATCGAGGTCAAGCGGCCCAGCCGTTTGCTCGGTGTGACCAAGTGCGTCGCTTGCTTCCCTGTGTGGACGTGTTGATGGCCTGGGTCTGATCTAATGGTGTGTTTGTTGGGTTGCGTAGGGCGATCGGCCACGGTTCCGTGTTGCTGCGCGACGTGATCCCAGACGACGCCCCGCAGAAGTTTCATTGTGAGCGCATTGTGGTCCCGTTGGAAGGCGGAGGCCAGCGCGTCGTGGTCTGCCAGCTCTCGGCGTGAGATGATACGACAGCTCATGAACTGCTGAGGCAGGGAGAAAGTTGAGGTTTGGCTCACGTAAACGTTTTTCGTATTGGTATGACGATGCTGGGCGCTCAGGCGCGACGTACTAATCCGTCGGTGCCTCGCCATCTCTTCTTTCTGTTGGTGGTTGAATCACTCCATCTAATAGATACATTGAACTAACCGCAGTGTGACTACGGGAGGTGGAGAGGCACTTACTGCGCGTGGCAGTCGCGCTTCTTCTTGTTGGCAGTGGGCGACGACGTCACGGGGTTCACCTGTTGCTTCTGGGGAGCCGGCGTCGGGGCGGGCGTGGCGGCCGGGACAGGAGCGGGGGCGGGCGTGGCGGCCGGGACCGGGGCCGGAGCAGGCGTCGCCGCCGGTTCGACAGCCGCAGCCGGAGCCGGAGCGGGGGCAGGCACCTCGCCAGCCTCGTTCTGGGCCTCGCTGTCGCAGGCCTCGCTGCTGCCCATGGCAAAGTCCTGCGTCCAGTAGTGCTTGTACTGGACCTGGGTGTTGTAGGCGTAGCCCATGCCAAAGTGCGTGTAGTCCTTGTTGAGCAGGTTCTCGCGGTGGCCCGGGGAGCCCATCCACGTGTCCATGACCGATTGGACGTCGACCTGGCCGGCCGCGACGTTCTCGGCGATGCCGCTCCACTTGTAACCGGCGCGCTTGATGCGCGTGCCGAGGTCCGAGTTGTCCGAGCCCGTGTGGGTCATCTTGCCGTTCTTGGCCTGGTCCTCCGAGTGGAGCTGCGCGGCCTGCTTGAGCTTCTTGTTGTAGCAGAGCTTCCCGACGCCGTTCTTGACGCGCTCCTCGTTCACGCGCTGGAGCATGGCATCGAAGAAGCTCGAGGCGTCGGCCATCGCAGCCTCGACGGCGAGCTCGCGCGAGCGCAGGTGCTGCGCCGAGGCGCCCGACGCGGAGCTGCTCACGACGGCGACGATCGCTGCGACACACACCAAGAGACGCTGGCCAAACATGGTTGTTCGGAGAGGGTGGGGAGGGAGAATGTTCTGCGTGTGCGAGTGCCGAGGCAGGTTGTGGAATGAGACGACCGGGATGGTAACCACAGAGATGGTTCCCCGTGGCCAACACACACCCCCGTGCGCAAGAGAGAGCAGCATCTGCTCGTCCCGGGTTCCACAAGTTTGATCGTATCATCCGGTCGACTCTATGCCCCTTCCGCCCAGCAATGCCGCGTCGGCAGAAACAGTTGGATTCGGAGCACTTCACGCTGCGTGTGGGGCTCGCGCGAGTTGTGCGGCGCATCGGCGAACAGTCACAGAGCGTGGGTTGTTGAAACAGCTGGTGAGAGAGATCGTGGAGTCAAGACAACGCGCGTGGCCAGCCTCGATCATCTGACTCCTCGCAACAGTATTTTTGTATGGAGACCCCTCCCACAACGAAACGACGCAACGAGGGAAACAAGGCGAAGGAACGTTGTACAGGATGGCGCCGGTGCGGGAAGGTGACTGGCCACACCATGCCACGATTGCAAGTTCTTAGTGCTATCTGTGACGTGTGACGGAACCCACATTCGGCTTCACAGCATTCGCCACTGTGCCCAGAAGCTCCCTGTCATCAGCGCCCTCAACGAACCGCTGTCCAAGTTTGGCACGCTATGTTGACAACATTGTTGTGTCTGGTTTTCAAGCAAACCTGGAATGAATCAGGATGGTTGCCAGCAGGAACGTTCAGGCGTTTTTCGCATCGTTTCTTTGATCTGGCACCGTTGGAACAGATCATGAATCCTCCAACGATCGCAGGGACATGCCACCCACCACGGATCCTTGAACCATCACACAGTTGATTCAACGTGAGGCAATGCTGACGTGGAGGTTTCCTTGGGTTCCTTGTACGTATCCTTGCCAGCGCCGCATGCCAATGGCAGTGCCATCGGTAGTCTTAGACTGCTAGTCTATAATGTGCAGTGTGCCGTACTCTAGGTAAGGAGGTCTCAGATCGCGACGTCATCCTGCTGGGCAGCGCAATGTGTTCTGGCGACAGCTCTCTGTGGGCGGCTGGTGCACTACCTTCGATCGCGTGGCGACCAGATGGACGCGCTCCAAATAGAAAATCGTTCCGCCTGGGCATGTTGTACCCAGCTTCGGCGACGCCACGGAAGGTAGTACACGAAGTGGCATGTTCTACTGCACCCAAAACATCCCGGAGATTTGATCTCCAAGTTCCAGTGGACCCTCCCCGTCGAATCGAAGTGCGCTCTGTGTTGGTGTGGCTCCTTCATCTTCCTCACTTTGTTGGCTCTCACACGCGCTCGTCACAGTCCACTTCCCCAGGTGGCGGCCACCATGCGGCATAGATGACAGTCGTCGCGCCTCCGTCTGTGAATGACGCCTATCTCACATCTCGTTCCTCCTCGTTCCTCATTCAAAACCGTGTTCTTGTTTCTTTCCTTTGCATCCCGCGGAACGGTTCCGGACGACCATCCAGCGCGTTTCCTTCCGCAGCTCTGACAACAGAGACGAATCGAGAACACTCCCCACCCACTGGCACTGCCACTTGGCGTTGGAAATGCCACGACGGCAACGCCCACCAACCAACGAGTGCGTGCCACAAAGGATCGGATAGCGCATGCACGACGGCAACAACCACACGAGCGACGCAAGTTTGTTGATAGTGATGACTCCATTGAAATGCGATGCCGTCTAGCTCAAGCAGACAATGTTCTTTTGGCACTGGCAGCCGGGGTCTCACAGTCGTGTCGATGGCACTGCCAGAGCCAACACCCACGTGAAGGCACAGCCGACGTCGCCACGACGATGGGTTGTCGCACGCAGCCATCCACCACCGATATGCACAAAGCGATCATCGGACGTGGACGACCGCGACGAGCGTCCGCGCGTGAGAGCTTCAGCATGCTCCATAGCATGACACGGCTCTGGCCAACCGACGACCCACGAGATACACACCAAGTGCTCTTTTGAGTGGCCCTCGCCTATTATTAATGGCGCCCCAATCGCGTGGCGGGCGTTGACCCCGTTCATGTTCATGTGGTCGTACTCCAGAGTTCAATGCTTGAAGATCAAGGATGGCTGTGGTTGTCATGGAGACTGGTCATTCATTGCCAACACAAGGAACAACGAGAATGTACTGACAGAACCACATTTCCATTCGATGTGGGAGGCGCTAATCCCTGTGACTAAGTACAGGAGTCGCAACACAGACGGTCTCCATCTAAATAGCGACCTCCGACACGCGGCCGCGATAGATCTCGCGCCGAGCGGGACGAGGGCATGTCGTCGGGAACTACGGCAATACACTTGGACGGATCCACACGGTTTAGGCTTCGCAGGCCTCGCCCGCGCCGTTGGCAAAGTCCTGCGTCCAGTAGTGCTTGTACGTGCCCTTGGCGTTGAGCGCGTAGCCCATGCCGAAGAACTTGAAGTCGCCGAGGATGTTGGCCTTGTGGCCGGGCGAGGTCATCCACGAGGCCATCACGGCCGCTACGTCGACTTGGCCGGCCGCGACGTTCTCGCCGAGGCGGTTCCAGTTGAACTTTTGGGCATCAATGCGCGACTGCATGGTTGAGCTGCCCGTGCCCGTGTGGCTCATGAAGTTGTTGGTGGCCTGGTCCTCCGAGTGGAGCTGCGCGGCCTTCTGGAGCTTGGTGTTGGTGCAGAACGGAGCCTTGCCGACCTTCGTGCGCTCGGCGTTGACGGCCGCGAGCATGCGCTGCTGCAACGTGGGCTCGGCGGCGCGCTCCTCGGTCGGCTTGGGCGTCGGGACAGGCGTAGGGGTCACAGTCGTCGGAGTCGGCGTGGGAGCCACGGTCGTGGGAGCTGGTGTCGGAGCCACAGTCGTCGTGGGGGCCGGTGTGGGAGCCACTGTCGTCGGAGCCGGGGTAGGAGCAATAGTCGTCGGAGCCGGAGTGGGAACCACGGTCGTTGGCGCAGGCGTCGTAGGAGCCGGAGTCGGGGCGATCGTGGTCGGCGCCGGTGTGGGCTTGGGCGTCGTGGGCGCCGGGGTCGGGGTCACCGTGGTCACGGTGGGCGTGGCGGAGTCAGCATCGCGCGGCACTTCGTCGCACGCCTCGGTGCTGCCCGTGCCAAAGTCCTGCGTCCAGTAGTGCTTGTACGTGCCCTTGGCGTTGTACGCGTACCCAGTGCCGAAGAACTTGTACTTGCCGAGGATGTTGGCCTTGTGGCCGGGCGAAGTCATCCACGAGGCCATGACAGCCGTGACGTCGGTCTGGCCCGCGGCCACGTTCTCAGCGATCGAGTTCCACTTGAACTTTTGCGCCGTGAT
>JAADXJ010000016.1:0-81756 GCA_023337735.1 Pythium biforme | reverse complement strand
GCTGTATGTACCAAGGCATCGATTTCCTGGAGGCGCTGTCTTAGAGCTGTTTACCAACGCATGGGGAACCCTCGGTCACCGTGGTCAAACGAAGTATCGTTCATTCTTCAATTCGCACACAACTCATCAACTATCAACACCTCAACGCAATGGGCAAGCTCAGCAAGTCGCTCGGGCTCGACAAGAAGGGCAAGATCACCATGAGTGTCGACAAACGCTCCTACTACTCGGGCGATGTCGTCTCGGGGACCATCCAGGTGGCCGTGTCTCAGCCCATTCAGTGTGACGGTACGTTTGTGCTACCGCCACATGCTCCTCCTCGTGAACGATGCCATCGATTCTCACCACATTGCTTCGTTTTGTCCCCAGCGCTTGTGGTCAAGGTGTCCGGAAAAGAGTGGATGTCGTGGACTGAGCAGGAGCAAAACAACACTAAACGACGCAGCCAGAAGGTCAAGGTCTACTCCGACAAGGTAAGAAGCGCACTCATAGTAGACATGAGCCTGTGGTGGTCAGTTGTCTTGATCGCGTGGCTTGTTTCTCGTATCCCCTCAATTCCAGATCCTGGTCCAGGCGTTCACGCAGGTGCTAGCGCCTGGCGACTACTCGTACGCGTTCACGTACCAGATCCCAGCGGGTCTGCCGGGCTCTGTCGAGCTCCAGAACTACGGGTCGGCCTGGGTCAAGGCCGTCAATGCCGGCATCTCGTACTCGCTCAAGGCCACGCTCGCCGTCGGCAACTTGCTTGCGCGCGACATCAAGACGAAGATCCCCATGTCGATCCGCGAGCCCGTGCCGGCGAACGAACCGACCATCAACGCCTCGGTCACCAAGAAAGTGCGCTTCATGGGGCTGGCCAGCAAGGGCGAGTGCCAGCTCTCGGTCCAGCTGCCGTCCAACGCGTTCCACCCGGGCGAGACGGTCAACGTCAAGTGCACCGTGCGCAACGCCTCGGAGGTCGAGATCCGCGCAATTCGGTACCGATTGTTACAGGACGTGACGCTCCAAACGGGCCTCAACATCTTTAACGCGCCGCTCACACAGACCGCCGTGACGTGCCAGTTCCACGGCGTGCCGGCCAACAAGACCGTGAACTTCAACCACGTCGTGCCGCTATACGCGCCGGCCAACTACCCGCGGCCGTGGCCCACGTCGTCGCGCGGCAAGATGGTCCAGTGCACGTACCGCATGGAAGTGGAGTGCGACATCCAGTGGTGCCCGGACGTCGTGACCAAGTTCCCGTTGCGACTGTTCTAGGTATTAATAGTGGGATGTAATATACCTGTCTCCATAATGGGCAAAATCATGACCACCACATGAGGCACCTGTGCGGGTCCATCGAACTCCACTGGGTGGTGATAAGCCACTGCTGTATGCACAGTAATTAGTGGCGCCGTGCGGGTTCACATGGGGTCGCTGCTTGATGGTCGACCCATCACTGGTGAGAAGGAAGCCATGGAACGCGAGGATCGGTGAGTGAGTGCTGATAGAATATCGAAACAAGGTAGGGTACCACACTGTCTCCGATGGTGTTCGCTGATGTTCCCTACCCTAATTTGGTAAATGCAAGTGTGGGAGGGCGCCTTCGTAGATATCTCTCCTCGAGATGTGGATAAGCCAGTGTGGGAGTGCGACTTCGTCGATGAGGAGACCTCCCACCAAAGAAATCCGGTGGCAACCCAACTCTTCTGGGAGATACCGTAGACATCCAATCCAGCGTTCCTCCAGCGGACTTCATTTCACACGGGCTCATTCCTCCATCTCCCGGCGGCGCCCCACCCACCCTGTATTGATAGTATCTACTAGTATGAGCGAGCTGAAGAAGGCGCCAAGTCTCGCCAAGAAGGCCGTGCTCGTCATCGAGATCCACCAACGCGCGTACTACTCGGGCGAGCTGGTCACGGGCACGGTCCACGTCACGGTCCAGGAGCCCATCGCGTGCGACGGTGTGTTGGGGTCAGCGTCGGCCGAAACCTCGTGGTCTCTTTGTTGCTAATATGTAGTCGCTATGTGCTTTTTGTAGCGCTTGTGCTCACGGTCTCCGGGAAGGAGACGGTCGCGTGGACCGAGAGAAGCAACGAGAAAACGCGCGCGCGCACCAAGAAGCACGCCATCTTCTCCGAGAAGGTGCGGAAACGACACAGGGGAGCTACTGTCGTGGGGACTCGGGTCTAACTGTCTCATTGGTGCCCGGGCAGGTTGTGGTCGCGAAGTTTACGCCGGCGTACTACGCCCCCGGCAGCTACGCGTACCCGTTCGCATACCAGCTCCCGGCCAACTTGCCGGGCGTGTTTTCTCTCGAAGGATACGGCGCAGACTGGGCCAACGGTGTCCACGCCACCATCGCCTACTCGCTAAAGGCTTCACTCGATGTCGGTGGCGGTGTGCTCACACGGGATCTCCGGGGCGCGTGCACACTGCCCATCCACGAGCCAGTCCTCAAAGCGCTGCCTCGTAGCGAAGACGCCATCTCCAAGCGAGTACGGTACTTGCGGTGCATTAGCAAAGGCGCGTGCGACGTCGCCGTCAAGTTGGACCGCAACGCGTACCACCCGGGCGATACGGCTCAGATCCAGTGCCATGTGCGCAACCACTCGCAGCTCGCCATGCGCTCAATGCGGTTCACGCTGTTGCAGGACGTGACCCTCAACGTCGGTTATTCCACACGTCCACAGACGCAGATTGTCGCCACGTACAACTTTGCCGGTGTGCCCGCCGGCCAGACCTTCTCACACTCTCTGCCGGTCCCGCTCCAGAGCATCAAGGACGGCCGCGCGCCGTCGGCCACATCGACCTGTGGCAAGATGATCAAGTGCGCGTACCGCGTGGAGATCGAGTGCGACCTCCCGTGGTGTCCCGGAGTGCTTCTGCGGCTTCCTGTTACACTTGTGGAACCCAAGGTCAAGCAGCTTTCAATGTATACACCGGTGTGATATATGGATCAAAAGCACGTCGTGGTTGCTACGCAGACATTAAGAAGAAAACAGGACTCTCTCTCCCTGTCGCTTACTCTCTCCTCTCTCTCCTGTTGACTACAGCGGTCAACACTTACAGCGCCGAGTGGATGAGCGGTTTGAGGTACGCCTCGTAGCTCTCGGCGACCTGCGTCTTGTTGAGCGGCTCGTCCTTGCAACGCTCGACGAGCGCGCGGTAGATGTCGCCGTCGTAGCGGCCGATGGCCGAGTTCATCTCAAAGTCGCTAAAGTCCCAGGCGTCCGTGACGAGCACGGCGTTCTTGCGCACGACCGGCAGCAGTGCAATGAGCTGCGAGCGCACGAGCTCGGCCTGGACCGACGAGATGTAGTTGTCCTCGCGGAAATCGCCGAGGCTCTTGACAATGAGCCACAACGCGAAAAGCGCGCAGTGGGCCTTCATGGCCTCGCGGGTCGGGCCCGCTGGGATGCTCGTGAGCCCGTCCACGAACGAGCTCACGAGAATGAGCTCCGAGTGCGCGAGCGAGGCACGCGTCATGAGCACCATGCACTTGTTGAGGTCGTTGTTCGTGGCCTGGAACTCCTTGGCAAGGCGGATGATCGCGCGCGTCGCGCGGGTCTCAAAGGCCGCGACCAGCAGCTTGAAGTTGAGGAAGTCGCTCGCGCGCTCGCCGTCGCAGCGCAGGTTCGGGTCAGCGAGCGCCTTGGCGCGCGTGAGGAACGCGGTCATGGTGTTGACGCCCTCTTCGCCCTGGTTCTTGTACGGGAGCGACACGAGCACCTTGACGAGGTAGCGCGCGTGCTGCTGCACGAGCACGTCGAACGTGCCTTCGTAGGTCACCGAGCCAACGGCCTCGCTGAAGATGTGGGCCAAGTTGCTCGCCTGCGAGAAGCCGTGGCCGCCACACAGGCGGCGGCACGACTCGATCGCGTTGTTGACGTTCTCGGCGAGCCAGGCCTTGAGCCCCGAAGACACGGCGTGGAGCTCGGCGAGCTTGGCGCCGAACGACGAGCCGCCGCTCGTGATGATCTTGAGTGCATCATCGTGAAGCTTGATCATAGTCGTGCCGGCAAAGTACGCGGCGTACGAGAGCGCAATGTTGGGAAACAGCGCGTTCTGTTGGTTCTGGTAGTCGAGCACCTGGAACTCGCCCTTGCCGTCGGGCGTACGGCCCTGCACGCGGGCCGCGCTGAAGCGCGTCGTGATGGCCGTAACCTGGCCCAAAATGATCCCAAACTTGTAGATCAGGTACGCGCGCACGTTGACCATGGTCAGGTACACGAGCTTGTCGCTCTTGGGCTTGATGTACGTGCCGTCGGGGAGCACCTTGGCGTAGCGCATCATCATCTGGTCGCGCGGGATGCGCACACTGTGGAACGCGCAGTAGCCGTTGTCGATCGCATTGAAGCCGACCTTGGGACCAATGTCTCCGACCTCGATGCCAGGAAGCGGCTCGTGGTTCTCGAGCGAGCGCAGCTGCACGAGGAACGCCTGGACACCGACGTCCTTGCCCTCGAGAATGAGGCGCGCGTGGACAATCGCGTAGTTGGCGGTCTTGCCGAGACCGCCGGGCCACCACTTGCGCGACGTGAGCGTCGGCGAGTTGATAGTGAACTCCTGGGTCTTCTTGTCGTAGTGGGCCGTGGTCTCGATGCCCTGGACGTTCGAGCCGTGGCCGAGCTCGGTCTGCGCGTAGGCGCCAAAGATCTGGAAGTTGCGCGCGAGCGGGAGCCACTTCTTTTGCTGAGCCTCGTCGGCCTGGTTCTCGAGCGTCGGGATGAACATGGCGCGGTGGACGTCGATGGGCAGCGGCTCGCCGAGCGCGCCGTAGAGGTACTGCTGGTCTTTGAGGTCCGTGATGTTCTGCTCGCGCACGGTCTTGATGAAGTGGTGGACCTTCTTCACGCCAAAGTTGTAGCGCTGCGTGTGGTTGCGGTAGTGGAAGTCGCGGTCCTTGAGCACCGGATGGGCGGCCGCAAGCGCGACCATCTTCTTGCGGCGCGCGTTCTCCTCGAGGCTGCCGCGCACGATGGCCGTGAGCTGGGCCGGGTCGATGTCGCCGCCGGCGCGCTCCTTCTTGAGCAGCAGTGGCGCGAGGTCCTTGAGCTCGACGTTCATGATTGTAGGAGGGGGGAGATAGGGAGACAGAGACACGGGTGTGGGCGCGGCGCTGGGAATGGGAATCTGAGGGAGCAACAAACAGCGAGGCGATAGAGGTCTCCGCGAGCGGAAGGAGGGATCAACGGAGCTGGCGGCAACCGCCACGCCGGACTTTTGGGATCTCTTTGACTGCGCTGCTCGCAATTCCAGTAACATAGTACATAACCACCGAAACCGACACAATCAACTCCCATAAGTGAGGGTTTTGCATTACCGAAACAATTGTTGACGAAGAAAGGGGCGTTTACGGGGGCTGACGTGGGCACCTGTCTGAGAATGACGAGAACATTGGCCAATCACAATCCCTATTTTGACTGAGACCGGAGGGAGGACCAACTGAGTCTGAGTCTTTGAAGTTCAACTTGTCGCCTGAACAGACGCGGGTCTCTGCGACCGCATGGCCCATTCCTGTTGACGTCGACCAAAACGCTGACAGTGAATCGCCAGGTGATGGCGCCACATGATGATGCCATGGCAGCGCCCGGTGCTGCCTGCCATCGTCCGTGGCACATGGATACTCTTGGTACACTGTCATAGCCTCACTGGGGATACTACTGTAGAGGCCGAATCCCATAATGGGCCGTGGTGAGTGTTTCTCAAGGATACGTGTGCTTAGGAATCGGGTTTATTCTGAACGCGACATTGGCATTCATGATAAAAGAAGAAGAAAACACATTTGCGCACTACACAACGGAATCTACCTCACCCGATCTTCGTGTCTAGCGGTGGTAGTGGCAATCCGCTCTAGAGGCCCGAGTGGATGAGCGGCTTGAGGTACGCCTCGTAGCTCTCGGCGACCTGTGTTTTGTTGAGCGGCTCGTCGGCCGCGCGCTTCACGAGCGCGCGGTAGATGTCGCCGTCGTAACCCCCAATCGCCGAGTTGAGCTCAAAGTCCGTGAAGTCCCAGCCATCAGTGACCAAAACGGCGTTCTTGCGAACGACCGGAAGCAGCGCGACCTGCTGCGTGCGCACGAGCTCAGCCTGCGTCGACGAGATGTAGTTGTCCTCGCGGAAGTCGCCGAGGCCCTTGACGAGCAGCCACGTGCCGAACAAGCCGCTGAGCACGCGCACGGCCTCACGGGTCGGACCGGCGGGCACCGATTCCAGACCATTCACGAACGCGTTGTAGATCATGAGCTCGGTGTGGGCGATCGATGCGCGCGTCATGAGCACCATGCACTTGTTGGTGTCGTTGTTGGTCGCCTGGAGCTCCTTGGCGAGGCGCACGACGCTGCGCGCGGCACGCACTTCCAGGGCCTCGCGCACAATAAACGGCTTGAGGAAGTCCGACGCGACCTCGGCCTTGCAGCGCAAGGTCGGGTCGGCCAGTGTCTTGACACGGCCCAGGAAACCGGTGAGCGACTCGGCGGCCGACCCGGCGTCGTCCTTGAAGGGCGCGGCGACCAACACCTTGACCAGGTAGCGCGAGTGCTGCTGCACGAGCACGTCGATCGTGCCCTCAAAAGTGTTGGCGCCGACGATCTCGTTGAAGAGGTGGCCAATGTTGCTAGCGTTCGAGAAGCCGTGGCCGCCGCACATGCGGCGACACGCCTCAATGCCGTTGCTCACGTACTCGGCGACCCAGGCCTTGACGCCCGACGACACGGCGTGAAGCTCGGCGAGTTTGCGGCCAAACGACGAGCCGCCGCTCTTGACGATCGCGAGCGCTTCGTCGTGGACGTTCACCATCATCTTGCCCGCAAAGAAGCTCGCAAACGAGATGGCAATGTTCGGGAACAGACCGTTCTGTTGGTTCTGGTAGTCGAGCACCTGGAACTCGCCCTTGCCGTCGGGCGTACGGCCCTGCACGCGGGCCGCGCTGAAGCGCGTCGTGATGGCCGTGACTTGTCCAAGAAGCTGCGCCATGCGCACCAAGAGGTACGCGCGGACCTGCACCATCGTGAGGTACACGAGCTTGTCGCTCTTGGGCTTGACGTAGGTGCCATCAGGAAGCACCTTGGCGTAACGCATCATCATCTGGTCGCGCGGGATGCGCACGGTATGGAACGCGCAGTAGCCATTGTCGACGGCGTTGAAGCCGACCTTTGGGCCGATATCACCGACTTCAACGCCCGCGAGCGGCTGATGGTCCTGCAGCGAACGCAGCTGCACAAGGAACGCCTGCACGCCCACGTTCTTACCATCCAAAAACAAGCGTGCGTGGACGATCGCGTGGGTCGCGGTCTTACCGAGACCGCCGGGCCACCACTTGCGCGACGTGAGCGTCGGCGAGTTGAGGATAAACTCTTGCGTGGCCTTGTCGTAGTGCGCCGTGGTCTCAATACCCTGGACGTTCGAGCCGTGGCCGAGCTCGGTCTGCGCATACGCACCAGTGATCTGGAAGTTGCGCGCGAGCGGGAGCCACTTCTTCTGCTGCTCGTCGTCGGCCTGGTTCTCGAGCGTCGGAATAAACATCGAACGGTGGACGTCGATCGCGAGCGGCTCGCCGAGCGCGAGGTAGATGTGCTCCTGCTCGGTCTTGTCGGTGATGTTGTGCTCGCGCAGCAGCTGGATGTAGTGGTAGGCCTTCTTGAGACCAAAGTTGTAGCGCTCCGTGTGGTTGCGGAAGAGCATGTCGCGGTCCTGGAGCACCGGGTGCTGCTCGACGAGCTGCAAAAGCTGCTTGCGGCGCGCATTCTTGGCGGCGCCGTTGTTGAGCACGGCCGCGAGCTGCGCCGAGTCCACGTCGCCGCCGGCGCGCTCCTTCTTGAGCAGCAGCGGCGCGAGGTCCTTGAGTTCGACGTTCATGGTGTCTTCCCGAGAAGGTGAGGGATCTCCGAATGAGCGCTCCGTGGAGTTCCCAACGGTTCTGGTGTCAGCCCCTCCAAAGTTCCCTTTTTTACGTCAAACAAAACTGCAGGGCGGCACAAGGACCGGCCCCTGTGTGGATTCTTCAAGTTGAAGCAAATACAGTACCCATGGTCACAACAGTGTAAATTTGGGGGTAATATACTGATTCAGTAGCCTCAAGGGTCGCTATAGACACGCCTCGGAACAGAAAGCGCTTACGGATGGTTGACTCGACAAAACTCGAAATGCGTGCATTTCAACCAATCCGAATGCAGCATTTCAGTTGAAGTTGCCATTGACAAACGCATGCGGAACATGGCGAAGGACTGGAGCCAGCCATGGGATGCGTGTCTGCGCTCCCAAGCGCCTCCTCAAGTGGGAGGGTACCTACCACGACGGTGCCGCGTCGACGTTCGCGACGTCAATGTCCACGCCGTCCAGGAACGCGTCCCAGTCCTCCACGGTGACGGCGTCCTCGTACAGCGTGGGGTGCTGACCCAAAATCTGCGCGTGGAGCTCGCTGCGCCGCGTCGCGTCCCGCGCAATCGCCAGTGCGATCCCAACGTAGTCGTCGACGCTGCGCGCGATCGTGTCGGTGACGCCGATGTACCGCAAGAAGCCCGCGGCGAGCTGCGGTACGGTCTGCGCAGACGGCAATGTGACCACGGGGCTACATGTGTCGGAACAAAGAGGTTCGTGATGGGGACGCACAAGAGCCAAGAGCGAGATGGGGCAATACGTACGCGCCGACGGCGAGTGCGTCGAGCGTCGTGACGCCGCCGCCGAACGGGAACGGGTCCAGCACGACGTCCGCGGCCGCGAGCAAGCCAACAAAGTCGTCGTATGGCAGCGTCGAGAAGAAGACCACGCGGCGGTGGTTCTAGCGCCACCAAATGTCAGTTTTTCCTGTTGCCATATCCAAGACAAAGGCGCGTACTCGGCGTACCTCCCCGAGGCGTTTCCGGAAGCGCCGCCGGAGCTGCTCTTTCCAGACGCGCTGCGACGGCGACGAGAGCAAGATGATCAGCGCGGCGGCGTCCTGCGTGAGGATGCCCTCCAGCACTGCGTCAAAGGCGATGTGGAGCTTCATGAGCGTCTGTGGGCACACATAGAGCCGCGCAGCTGTGGGCAAGTGGAGCATGGACCGCTGGAATGGTCGCGACGGGCGCCCGCGCGGGAACTTGCTGGTGAAGAACGTGCTGAGTCCGCGGAAGAGCACGACTTGTTCGGAGAAGGAGCTGCCGTGGTACGTTCCCGGCCAGACGTCGTCTGTCCTCGTCGCACTGTCGTTGTGATGGGCATCGCCATGGATCTCTCGTTGTGCGCCGTCGAAGAAATCCGAGATGAAGAACTCGGACGAGATGAAGTAGTCGATCGCCGGGTTCGCGGTCGTGATCGGGTGACCCCAGAACACACACTGCACCGGCGCGACGCGGTGGTGCGACAGCAGCACTGTCCACGCGTCCATGCCCAGCTCCGGGAACACGAGCACGTCGATGGCTTCGTGGCGAAGCAACGCGAGCGCGTCATCTATGTCGACGGGCAGTTCCATGTAGCTGTCGGCGTGTTGGTGAAAATCCTTGGTCAGCTCGTCCGAGGCGCGCAGGAAATGGACGGCGCGGTAGACCATCACGTGGAACTTTGTGCGGTCGAGTCGTTTAATGACGCCCAAGATGAGTTTCCCGACCGAATGGTTGCGGAACCACGAAGACACGAAGGCGATGCGGCGGCGCGGTGGCGTCACGGCATGCTGGAATAGCGCGTTGAGCGGCTGGAAACGCGAGTTTAAACTGGGAAACAACTCGGCGCGCAGCGTAAACACAGCTCTTTGCAGCGCCAGCACGTCGTGGCCTTGGTAGCCGATAAACATCGTCGGCGGCGTGATGGTGTATCGCAGGTACGTGGCCTCCTCGGGTCGAGCGAAAAAGTCTGCGTAGTTCTCCACGCCCGAGAGTGATGATAGAACACGCTCTTGAGTATCACGCATGAGCAACAGGTCGCCAATATTGCGATGCAGTTGCGTCATATAGCTGTCCATTTCCTTCGCCGAGTCGAAGACGATTGGGACGGCGAGCGCCCGCCGAAACTGGAGTCATGTGAGCAAGACACGACGAATGAGATCAAGAACCCCACGCTACAGCCATAGAAACGATCGCGTACTCACCTCGGTTGACAATGACCAGTCCTCACACAGCCTCCCCGCGTGGCCGAAGAACACCAGGGACTCGTGGAACGCACCAAGCTCGTCGAGGAAGACACCCATGATGTTCAGCGTATGGTGCAGCTCCTCGATGAACGTACTCTGGTACCAATATGTGCGGCGGTTGATCGCAGCGCCTTGCAGTGGTTCCTCTCCGCTCTGAAGATCGTCCGTGTGGCTGTGGATGCGTCGGCGACAGCACGGGGCTTTCGTGGTTGTGCCTGGAATCGCGAGATCTTCGGCGCTGAGCGTCGCGATGCAGCGTCTATCGCCTTCGCTGCCTGTGGTCATCGCCACAAGTCGCAAAAAGGTGTCGTAGGGAACTTCCAGATCGGTCCCAGTGACATTGAACTGTGCGTTCTGGCTATCGCAGTCTCGGGCCTCTTCAAGAGCGATGGAGATGCTGCCACGAAGTAAATTCACAAAAGCGATCAAGCAACTCGCCGCAAGCCTGTGGTCGTCACCATCAAGCGCGCTGAGCAGGCGAGCTGCATGGGCGTAATACCCTCGCCCCAAGAGCTTCATGGCGGCGTCTTTGAACACCTGACGTCGAAGTACTGCTTCGTCCGTTGCAGACGCGCCCCTGAGTAGCGCCGCTGCCGCGATTGCCGCGTGGAACGAGGCGTCCTGTTCAAACTCCCACTGCTGGCTGAACGCATTGGAGCACCGGTGGAAAAATGCGACGAGCTCAAGTGGTCTGGTGGCCGCTGCCTCGTTCTGGATCGCTTCGCCTTGCGCTTCGCCTTGAAGAGCCTCGAGCAGCTTGTCGATATCTCTTGTGTGTGGTGGGAGTGCCGCAAAGAACGTTTCGTACGCGGCCAAAGGCGCGTTGACCTGTATCAGGTAGTCGATGCGTCGCCACGCCTGTTCCATTATCGGAAGACTCGATCGAATGGTGACGGTGATTTCGTTAATGCCGACTCCCTCCATTGCGCGTTGAACAAGATCGACGAGCCGATCACCCTCGGACTTGGTGACAGCCACCGCAAATGCAGTGATCGGCTCAAACTCGAGCGTCCCCAACTGAAGCGGTGCGTCATCGGTGTTCACCAGTACCATGCCGCTACCTCCGGCGGCGGCCACGTTGATGAGCTAACAGAATTCCATGAAAACTGTGAGCGAAGCTCTTGCAAGATCCTGCGTTCCGTGAGCGTACGTACCTTTTCCTGGAAGGCGCAGCCTCCGCGCCGAACGATGGCAACCGCATTCGAGAGCCAACCCTGGGGTAACGCAGAACACGCCAGCATATCATCGCTTGCGATGCCGAGCGGCCATGGCGTTGCGGCCTTGCCGGTCGGCAGAAACGCGCCGAACGCTGCGGCGTGGCAGCCGACGCGCTGCTCGATGTCGCCCCGTACGTGGCAATCGCCTAGATCAGAACAACGAGCACGATCGTCAGTGTTTACGACGGCGTCGGTTTGAATCCAGCAGCATTGCTTCACCGTACCGTCGTACAGCGCGTGGCTCGCGTTGCTGTCTCTCCAGAGTCTGCCGACAGTGAGCGCGAGGAGCAGCAAGCGTCTCATTCTGCAGGAGTCGCGACCCTGTGTGTGTGAAGCTGTGCGGAACTGTGGCGCGTGGGGTTGGATGATACGCATCGCGCGCCGCATAACGACCCGCGAAAGATCTTTCGAAAGGTCACACGGTCAAAACATACTGTAGTATCATGATGTAGTAGGCGGACCACTGGCAAATGGTTACGCTCCGTTGTAACCCTGGTATACCTGCCGTGTATACTGTACCGGATCTCCAGATGGCTACACTACTGTGTGGGTCCCAAAAATACAAAATGCACGGCATCCGCCGGTGTGCCGTCGTCGTTGATGGTGTGTTTCTTCGTGTATTTTTGCGTGCCCTGCGTGGTGGCTCTGTTTCCAACATTCCCGTGTCGCGCAACTCGCGTTGGGAAGCGCTGGCACGACACGCAACGAAAAGACCAGCCCAATTGAGCCCGTGGGGACGTACCCTCGAGGAGTCGCCATGGACGCACGCGAGGAGGAGGACCTGACGATCCAGATCCCGCCGCAGGACGGCTCGCAGACCGAGCGCACGCGCGGCACGTACGGCGGACGACAGCGCTGGATCTCTGGTGCGAATGGCGCGGCGGCCACGGGCGGCAGCGGCGTCGACTCGAAGGCCTCGGCCATGGGCTCGCTCGTGTCGCCACGCGGCACGCGCGCTGGGCCCAAGAGCACCAAGGTCACGGCACCGTCCGTGACGTCGTTCCTGTCGTCGATGGGCATTATCGTGGGTGAAGAGACCCACATCGTCGACAAAGAAGTGAACGAAGTGGCGATCCTGCGGCGTGTATGTGGCATGCTCGTTTGTATGGAGCACTATGTCGATAGACTCATTTGTGTATGGCTGAGCAGGAGCACGACACGATCAAGAGCGCCAACATGAAGAAGGAGGCCGAGATCCGCAAGCTCGAGGAAGAGATCGAGAACCTCACGACCACGCTCCACGGCCGCATGAGCGACACGTCTCAGCTCAAGTCGCAGGCCAATGGCATCGAAAACAAATCGGCGGTATGGTCTCGTGCCGTCCAGTCGAATACTGTCTCTAGCGAAACTGACCAGCGCGATATAATTCTGTCTAGATGTACGAGTCCAAGCTAGAGGAAGAGCTCTCGGACAGGGGCGTGTACACGCACATGATCGAACGCCTCACGAGCGAGGCATTGGCGGCCAAGAAGGCCACACTAGAACGAGAGAAGCAGCTTATGGCGCTGCAGCACGAGCTCGCCAGCAACATGTCGGCGCTGCTGGCGGCACGCCAAGAAAAGACCGTCGCTGAGAACGCCTACCGGAACTTGTATCAGGATTGGTGGGAGCGCAAGCAAGAAAACATCCGTGCACTCGACGACATGCAGCAGGCCGTGCAGCAGACCAAGCTCAAGTACGAGATCCTCGAGCAGCGCGAAGTGTCGCGCAAGAAGCA
Source organism: Pythium biforme (assembly GCA_023337735.1). Taxonomy (NCBI): domain Eukaryota; phylum Oomycota; class Peronosporomycetes; order Pythiales; family Pythiaceae; genus Pythium; species Pythium biforme. Next base: position 68,732 of record JAADXJ010000016.1, on the reverse strand, counting down.
CGTCCAGGAGGCGCTCGGCGAAATGAAGATGAAAGAGTCGCGTCGTCTGCGCCACGAGTCGTGTGCGCAGATGTCCCATTTCTCCGAGATCCAAGAGGAGCTGTCCGAAACCGACCTCAAACTACTTGCCGTAGAGACCGAGTTCAAGAAGGTTATCGAGGCGGCGGGAACCGGTGATGTGGACAAGATCATCGCCAAGTTCCTCAGTCGCGACGAGACGCTGCGCGCGCTCAAAGAAGAGCACGCAGTCGCGGACGCACGCATGCGCAAACTGCGCGACAAGCACAAGCAGCTCAACGAACAGCTCGGGCAGCTGCGAAGCTCGGCGATCAACACGCGCACAATCTACCAGGAGATGGACCAGACGTCGGAGCGGCTCAAGGACATTGAAAAGGACGCCTCGACGCTGTCCGATCGGTTCAACCGATCCAACGTCATGATGGACGCGTTCCGCGCGTGCATGCTCAAGTGTCTCAACAAGCTCACGACCGTCCATGGTTCGCTTGACTACGACGACCACCACGAGCTCAGCCGCGCAATCGAGACGCCAACCTCCGAGTTGCTCCACATGGTCGAGCAGAAGCTGAACCGCGTGCTCGACGTTATCAACCGCGAGAAGGCCGAGCGAGAACTGCATCGATCTGAGGCCACGGCCGGCGCCGGTGGTGTCGTCGATCCGAATGACAAGCACGCCCATGGCGGGGTGCGGGCGCCGGCACCGTCCGAAAGCGAAGAGCATTTCATTCTGCGGATGTCGTCCCCGAACACGGCGGCGACGAATGTTCGAGTGCGGCCCAAATCGCGCACCAACGGCATCGCCCGCGCGCCGGCCATGTCCGTCGCGCTGCAAGAGCCAGCGAAGCTGGCGTCGCCGAGACGAGCGCAGCCCACAAGTGGTGGTGACACTAGTGGCGCCAACAATAACAACGGCGCCGCGGGCGACGACGATCTGGTCGGCGGCGGCGCGGACGCGCTCGAAGACGAGATCGTGATTGACCGCGGCATGCGCAAGAAGCTCGTGGGGCTCGTCGTGAACCGCAAGCGCGGGAAGAAGGCCGGCGGCGTCGCGACGCCGCAGTCCTACTAGACACGCAGAAGCACAGTACCGGTAAACGATGGGCCACATTGGCTCGCGAATGGACACTTTTGATTGGCCGACAGATCCATCTGATTGGAGGAGCTCCGTTTCGTCCCCCTTTCCGGTTGGGTGTTTGGGTGATTCATCCCACAGGCTCTTTTTCCGCCACTTCACATCGTCCGAGAAACGGGCGAACATTATAGCAGCGGCAAGGAAGAAGCGCTCTTCCACGCGCGAGCAGCGTCTTCCATACCCGTACCTGGGTGTATCGCATCCGCTGTCTCAAGCGCGTTCGCTCGGTGGTGCGACCCATGGCCGGAGCGCTCGTCGAGCCCGCCCACGACGGCTGTCAGTGCGGTCATTCCCACGCCCATAGCCACCACCAGAATGGCGACACGACGGCTGCTACGGCGGAGACGGAGGCGCCGACCAAACTCGCGCAGCAGCTGTGGATGCCCTGGCGCGCGATCGTGATGGTACGATGTCCCGATGGACTATGTAGCTCCCCTCTCCTTTAGAACCGCACCACTGACGAACCACCATTCTCCCACGGGGTTGGTACAGAATCCTATGCTCACGGCCGTGGTCTACGTCGTCTTTAACGTGCTCTTCATGTCGATATGGTGCGTCTATACCCCCTTCTCTCTCTCTCTCTCTTCGTCCCCTTCGTCAATGAGACCAACGCTCTCATCCCTCTTCTCTATCAGGATGCTCGTGTCACTCTTGGTGTGGCTGCTCACGCTCCCAGGCCTTCTACTCGTGGTCGTAACGACCGTATTCGTTGGGCTGCGCACTGTCACGCAGTACGTGAGCTACCCTGGGCAACTGTCGCTGGTCGTGCGTGACGGCGAAACCAATTTCGCGCGGCTCTCGAAGCGCCGGCTCACCATGGCCCTCGACGCCGCCCACGAACTCGCGCAGACGCTGGGCGACACCGACGTCGCCCCCACCGTCACAAGCGCGCAGCAGCGCCGCATGCGTTTCTTGCAGCGCCACCAGAACTACGAGTTTTCGCTGGAGACGCTCGTCGTGCCGCTGCTGCGCGCACTCGAGCAGGTTGAGAAGGACGGCCATCTCGGCATGAACGGCGCGCGGCTGCTCTCGGCGCTGCAGGAATTGGTACAGTTTTCGGCAAATGACCTCACAAAGCACGCGTCAGAGCTGGTGAACGCGTCGGCAAAAGAGTTTGAACTGCGTCGCCAGCAGCTCTTTTTGGTGGCGTCCAAGATGGGGGCCACGCCGGCATCGACTCCGGCGTCCACGCCCAAGACAGTATTGTCCGTGACGTCGTCCCCTGTGTCGTTGACGTCGTTATCGTCCTCGTCTTCGCAGCGGCAGCAGCAGCAACTCGTCCCCGGGCGGCTCGTGGTCATGCTCGAGGAAAAGCTTGCGCGCATTCGAGACCTTCTCCCGCTCATTGGGCCACCAGCCGCGGCCGCAAACGCGAAGAAGGACTTTTCGTGGATCGTCCGCGAACTCTGCCAGCGGAAACCGGTCGATATCGACATTATCACGACACTCGACCTCATTCGCGCCGACCTCATCGTCCGATTTGTACGTGTATTGTGCCTAGTGGTAATCTTGGAGACGCTGACAGTGATCGCATGTATGTAGCATGGCGAGCAAGTGTGGATTCCGAGCCACAATAACCACCAGATCGACGCGATGTTCATCCCCGCAGCTAACGGCTTCTCGGTTGACAAGCCCGTCATGATTATGTGCAACCCGAACGGTGGGCTGTACGAGTTTCATCACTTCCAGATGGACTGGGTCAAGTTTTACACCGACTTGGAGTGCCACGTGCTGCTCTTCAACTACCGTGGCTACGGGCGCTGCGCCGGTGTGCCGTCTCCTTGGGCCCACAACTTGGACGCGCTCGCGATCGTCGAATACCTCAAGGCACGTAAGGGGCTCAAGAACATCGGCGTTCACGGCGAGTCGATCGGGGGCCTCGTCGCGACCTCTCTCGCGCGCCAAAGTGACGCCATCAGTGTGCTGATTGCCGATCGCACTTTTGCGAACCTGCCCGCCCTTGCGCAGCGCCTTGTCGCATCCTGGGCAGGGAAGGCAGTCAACTGGCTGACGTGGTGGGAGACTGACAACGCCGGAAACTATCTCGCGGCGACCTGCCCGAAGCTGCTCTGCTCGGATCCCAACGACGAGATCATTTCAGACGGTGCCTCGCTCAAGTCGGGTGTCGCGCTGCGTGTAGAACTTGGTGACCAGACGTTCGACCTGCCTCGCCCCGTGCCTCTCAACGACAATGATGAAGCTGATGAAGACGGCTCGGCGCCTGCTTCTTTGACCGATTTCGTGCCGTTCTTGTCCAAGTGCTCAGCGCTCGTGGCTGGCGAAAAGCGTACTCGACGACAAAGTGAGGCCGAGACGCGGCCGCAGCCTGGGGCTCCGCTGTCGGACGCGATGGTTCGACGCTTCAGCGAGGCGTCGTTGTCGCTCGGGCGTCGTGCGATGCGCCACGCGGAAGCACGGGCCTCGTCGGCCAGTCGCACGGTCAACCGGACGCACGTGGAGATTTCGGTGCTGGATAGCAACTCCACCACCACTGCGTCGGCACCATCACCATCGTTCCCGCAAGAGCTATTGGCGGCCATGTGGATGCAAATCGCGTCACTCGACGGATACTGTGGGCAGTGCTTTCTCCAGGCTGCAGAAAGTGGCGGGTACGATCGTATCCGAGCCTGGACTGTGTCGATGTTGACGTGGGGAGGCCAACTGCCGGCGCTTAAGCGAGCCCAGTTGACGCTTGAAGCGTTTGATCGGCAGGGGCTCGTGATCAAACCGCTGACGATTTTCCAAGTCCACCAGGCGCTTCGCACTGCTGCCGAGCAGCATCCTGGAATGAAGTTTGATCTGGACGTCGCGGTCGTGCTGGAAATGGTCGAGTACATTATGGACTCGCTCCAACGCCGCTGGAAGCTACAAGATGAGACCATCGCGACGAAATCCCAGGGACACGCTGCCCTGTCGGGAGGTTCCCCGCAAGCACGAGTGTTGGGGAGACTGCTAGCCCTTCATTGTGGCCACAACCGCCAGTTTGCCGACAGTGAGAAGGCGGAACTTGTCGACTTCCTTCGAGACGCCGACTTCTTGCCTGCCACAAAGTCCTAGACGATGGATTGCCTCAGTCGGCCACTTTCCTGTACCATAGACAATACATGCAGAGGCGACGACATACAGACATGCGGACAGTGCTTCATGTACATCTGCAGGTCCTTCTATTTGACACTCAAGACAGCCTGCCCTGGTATTGTGCACACGGTTTACCACACTGCACCTGCGAGTGAGTCAAAGTTCGTTTCAAAACATACGGGACATGCTGCGTCCGTGGCGCACACAGTGTGGAACGCGTGGCCACACGGCAGAAGCGCGACTTCCATGTTGCAGTTATCTGAAACAAGTCACGACACCACATCAGTCTCAACTTGCGTCCATGCCAAAACACCAGGTACCTACCATCGGCGATGATGACCACGGCGAGATCGCAAATCGCACACGTTGCGTCGTGGAGCTGCACTTCGCCGCCCCAATCACTGCTTCGCGTTTCAAAGCACCGCGAGACTTGCTGACCGTTGGACGCTGACACGGTGCCCCAAAATGACAGATCGCGCGTATCGGTCGTCGAGTGTTCGGTATCGCGGCGATGCTTTTCGAGCTCTGCCTCGTACTTGATCTGCTTCGTTTGCCACTTTTCGTACTTGACTTCGTCGAGTGGTGTTTTCATTGCGCCTCGCTCCAACTCGAAGATAGCGTCGACTTGCGGTGCAAACGAGACATTGTTGCTCATGGACGCTTGCTTGTAGGCAGACCAGACATGTGTGTCCATTGTCTCCAAGAGAAGTTCGATCTCTTCATCTTGGCGCTGGTTGAGTAAGTGGGCCTCGACGATCCTCTGGTACATTGCCAACGGGCTGGCTGAGAAAAGCAACGGAAATCGAGCGAGACGTCGCATTCCTTCTGACGGTCCAACCGCATTCAAAAGCGCGTGGACAACCGTCGTAATGAGTTCTTCGTCTCCCTTCTCTGCAGCGTTTTCGATATGGCTGAGGACCTTCTCGATCACACCGGACGCCACGTGCTCACAAATGGCGCTCGACCGAGACAAGAGTTCTTCCAGCAGGAGAAGTTCCTTCTTCTTCACGACGACATGAACCAATATATCCAACTCTTGCTGTGCCTTTGCTGACTTGGGCTCATTCATAAGAGACTGGAATGCGAGCTCAAGAACGCCACTATGGACATGGTTTTTGACGCACAGCTCCCACGCCTTGGTGTGGTCATACGTGTAGCGCTGGGGCTGCCCCAACACTGAGCAGAACCACGAAATGACGTCGTTGGACGCAGTCTTCTTCTTTTCGAATGTTTTGCACACCACTTTCGAGCCTCCAAAGCACAGCTGGAGACATCGGTTCACGAGGATAGCGTCTTGGCCGACGACCTCCGCGTGGTCCTCCATGAGTCGTACGACGTAGTGGAAATACTTGCTAGTCTGTGGGATGTTCTCTGGTTTGAGGAGCTCTTGGACGGGGTAAGAGGAACTTGATTGGTCCCCAAACAGACATCGCTCGACATTCCACGGCGTCAGCGCTGGAAAGTTTACTACGCACAGATCGATCGCTTCGTCTGGGCACTTCTTCAGCAGGAGGTCAAGCACGTGTAGCAGCAGGCACAGAGAGTCCATGTCACGTAGACACTCGAGGGCCTTGTTGATTTGTTTCTCGACAATCCAGTTCACGACATCGTCGCACGTGCTTGACATGTTTGAGCTTGACACAACCTGATCAAGCACTGCATTGAGCACGTTGCCCATTCGCTTCTTGTTGCACACCTCGGCCGCAAGCTCCGTGTTGAGGTATATGCCGTACTTCTTCACGAACGCCTCAGCTTCATTCGCCGTCCACGTCGGTAGGCCACCTTCGCTTTTGCTGGAGGCACTTCGATCCGGCTTAACCTCAAGAACGATGCCCATCTCGAACGCGTACGAGCGAACTTTGTCGTTGGCGTAGTCCTGGGGCATAGCAGGCCGCACTTGTAGCGCATTCCCAGCGGCGGAGATCGCAAAATACGTTGATACCATCACTCGCACGAGTGTCCAATCGCTTCGTGTGAGTGGAAGACCATCCCCATCAATCAGTGCTTCTCCACGCGCGAATCCTGTTGCCTTTGCACCGTTCTTGTTCATACTCGCCAGTTCTTTCTGTTTGGCTGCAGTCGGGCTGCGGTGCTGCTCTTCCGGCTTCGCAGTTGGATCAAAACACGTCAACCACGCTCGAATTGCTGTTTGCGCCTGGGGAAGGTCGCCTTCAAACAGGTACATGTTCGTGAGGCACCCACAAACGCGTGTGATGCCGGCCGCCGGCCATAACCGTCTGGTCAGACGAGCGCTCTTCTCGGCAGTGGTCGCCGCCGACTGAAGTTCTGCCATCAGGTCGCTGACTTCCCGCTTCAAGATGGAGTCGAGCTCTGGCGCCGACGCAAGCTGACCCCTGACCAGACACTTTCGCTGGAAATCGCAACTCGGTCCACCGCCAATGTGGCGAAGCAGAGCACGCTGAGCAGACCGACCGGTATCTGGAGATAAAGAACTTCTCCGTGTCAGCCGTTGAAGACGTCTCGCCGACAGCTGCGACATATCTTCTCCGTTTCCAAGTGATAGAGAAGCAGCGGAAACGTCAATTTCCAGGCTCTCTGCACTCTTGCTCTTGCGAAGGGGTGACTTCTTTTCAGCTGACGAAGATCGGTCATGATGCATGGGGCTAACCCCGTGTGGGGCTCCATTCCTGGCCCATGGAGAGGCCGGGCTCTTTTTCTCTTCATCTTCCGCCACTGCTTCGGGGAGGCTGAGCTGTTTGTCGAGCGGTAGGTTCGAGATGTACTTGAGCTTCGAGTCCCAAATATCCATCGAGATTGCTTCCAATAGAACCTCAGTGTCGGCGCTCGTATCCGATTCACCAGTAGCCGACATTGCGATGCGCAAAACCGCACACTCGTGGGCATCTTCGACGATATGTCTGGGCGTTTTCACCAGTATCGGATCCAGAATCAGCGTCTCGTCAGCTCCAGGGAGATCGCCGAAAATACCCATCGCGCTTCCTCGAGCGCCGTAATTCACGTTGGTCGCTGTGTCCATCAAGTTCGATATCATCGTGGCGCCAGGGATGTAGCCTGTAATCGCCTTTGCTGCAGCTCCTGTGTTGTTGAGAGTTCCTCGTAGTGTTGGGAGCATGTTCATTGCGCCTTCGTTTTCGGCCTTGTAAGCTTCAAACTTTCGCACTTCTTCCAAGATATCTTCCATCCACGATTCACGGTAGTCATCGCGAACAATTGGCTCAGTGGAAGGCAACTCCTTGATCTCGATCAGCTGGGCCTCCAGGGTCGATCCATCCGGTGCATAGATGTTCCTTCGGTACGATAGCGGCGATGGTCGTAGGTCCAAGTAATCGCTAGAGTTTTGAATCTCTGCTTTGTTGATTCCCGATGGCTTGGGTGCAAAAAGATCTGGTGCGGCTGAGCTTGCCGCCTGTTGCTGTTGGGGACGTTGCTTGAATATCACTTGGAGTGGCGCTGCTGCCGCTGCCATTGAACTACTGAGGTCCGGAACGCGGCGTCGCTCCTCAAGCTCCTTCGCGCTCTGATGTAGTAGCTCTAGGTCGGATGACAACTTCAAAACCGTTTCATCTGGGGAGTCCTCGAGCATGTTCTTCCACTGCGTCCGTAGGTTTTCAATCACTGACGCATCGTTCATTTGATACTCGATTGCCATCTACGAATGCATAAAGAAGTTAGAGAGACGCTTGGGAACAATCCGAATGAGCAACGCACCTCGACTGATTTTCGGACGTCGTTCATCGCATAGATATCGAGGAATTGACGTGCGGAACACGACTGGACGATAGAGACTTTCGGAGGGTCTCCGTGAAGAACGATCAAAACAGACTCATTGAGCACCTGCAAGAAGCAACAACGTATCAGACTCTCCATGTAGGTGTAGCGACAAGGACACAAATGAAGCCACCTACCTTCAGGTCGTGAACTGTGCCCATATCGAGATGCCACTCGACGATCTCAACCGCAATAGGGTCCAGGAAGAAGAGGACACTCGAACCTGCGTTCCAGCTCACAAGCAGCGACGTACCGAGCGATTCTTCAAGGCCGTATGGATCATGAATGAACTCGAAGAGCGCGAGTTTGTTGATCGTAAGATCCCGCGACTGGATCGCTTCGTCTGTTTGACACTCGGGACTTTGCAGGAACGTAGTAGGGGTTTTGCCGAGCGCAAACTTCAACGTTGCCGAGACTGTGCCTGTTTGTGGATCTGCGACCCACACACGCCGTCCTGGTCTTGACGAAAACACCTTCACGTTCGTCTTCTTCGTCACTTCGACGTCGTCCGCTGCGCCGGTAAAGAAGCAAGCGCCGAAGTTGCCCTGGCGAGGCTTGGTGCCAATTTGGACGGCGCTTCCATCGGCCGATGTCAAGTTGAGGAGCAGGACTCGCACCTGCGACGACACCATCAAGATGTCCGCCTTCCCGTACTTTGTCATATCGAGCTGTAAGGAGAAAAGAGCACAGCTGTTTGGTTCGTGTTTGCTGATAGTTTTATCCAGTAGACGAATGATGCGCACCTGAACGATTCCCGTTTCTTCCTTCAGCAGTAGCTCCGTGTCTGCCTTGCCAAAGAACGCGGACATACCGGCACGCAGCGACGTCTGCGCAACCATACCGCCATTACAGGCCGAATAGAGCTTCATGCCGAGCTTATCCCACAAGAAGCACGTGACTGGGAATCCCTACGAAACCAGCAGGAGCCAAAGCGATCGATGAGGCTCAGCCACCAACCTCTGGAGGGGTCAAACGCGATTTCGTACCGAGTGGAAGTCATGCTTGAACTCGACGCGCTCGCCAATTTTGTTATAGTCGGTCAGCTGGATGCCATACACAACACCGCCGATCGTGCCGACGACGAGGCGCTTCTGCTGCGGGCAAATGGTCAGGCACGACACGCTCGCGCGGTCATTCGTGCCCTGCGGAGGCGCGATGGTCTTGACGAGATGGTACTTGGACGGGAACGCGCGCTTGGCCTCGGTCGCGTCGGCGCGATTCACCGACGTCGCGTAGAGAAACACGCTGCCGTTGTTGGCGCTGTACACAGTACCGAAGTCATCATCAGCGGCCAACGTTCCCTCTCATTCGCTCTCTAATGCACACACTTCTCCACCAGTGACGCTCTGGCTCCACCACTTACCCACAAGCCAGAAAGTTTTCCGACGCGTGGACGCTCGTGAACTTGGTCTTCTTGTTGGGCGCGCCGAGCGACAGCTCCTTGTAGTGCAACAGCGGCCGACTGCGCGTGGGCGTCGCGGTCGCCGCCGCCGACGGCACGGCGTTCGCGTTGTCGTCCCCTGCGGCCTCCATATCCTTCAAAACGGGCCGCAATGCGACGGATCCGGAGCTTTGCGTTCTATCTGTATATCCACAGCCCCTCGTGCCGCGTCCCGTCCAAGAGACCGCCGCGCGCGCTGGTGGACTTCGCGCTTTTCGCCCGTTGCGACCGAATTACTGGGACTCGGTGGATTCCGCGGCTTCAAGAGGGAAGACATCTATGGAACCTTGTGAATACCAAAACAGGTGGAAAATACGTCTTCTTGTACGAATCAAGGTGTCTTTCTTCTACGTGGAACACACCAATCTAGGATCCTGGAGCTGGGGCATGCACAAAACAAGGTATGTTGAGGGGTGACGTCCCAGCAGATGGTGATGGTGTGTGACAGGCGTTGGGCTTCCTGGGCCGAAAAGAAACCCGCGCGCAAAAAGGAAGACCCGCGACCGCCGGGTAATCGGGTCATTATCGCTCCTGCGTGCTGCCGTGCTGCCGCTCGCGCTGACGGAGAGACAGGCAGGCAAGCGGAGCGGGCGTTCTCTCTGTCTCCATCGCGAAGGATTTAGCAGCGAGAGACACGGGGAGCGCATTTAACGAGCAGAGGAGGAGAAACCCGTGGGCACAAGGCACACAGAAAGGCACGAGCCAAACAAACGACAGCGGTCTGCTCTCAACGCGCACAACAGTGGAACGAACATGCTGCGGTCAGATCTCGCGGCGCTGCGCGTGCGCAAGGATGTGAATGAGGTACGCGTTCGTGCCGCGTATGAAGTGTGCGGTGCGGCGGGCTGAGGTTTTGGCTGACGTTTTCGTGCGGTGCTTTTGGTTTGTTGTTGCAGTTGCACAAGGCCAAGTACACGTGCAACCACACGCGCACGCGCGTGGATTTCCCGGACGGCATGGACAACATGCTGCGCTTGATCTTCTACATCTCGGTTGTGGACCACGCCGGGCCGTTCGCGAACGGCGATTTCACGTTCCACGTCGAAATCCCCAAGTCGTATCCTTTCCAGCGTACGTAGCCGTTGCGCGCGCGTTGGTTTGAGACAGTCTCGTTGATGTTAGCGTGTCTTCTTCGTTTTGTCTGTAGCACCGCAAGTGACATGCACGACGAGGTTTGTCTGACTTGGTCACGCGTTGACGGCCTTGAATCGAAGAAGCTAAGTTATTGTTTTGTCAACCTCTCAGGATATGGCACCCAAACGTGGACGCGGCGACTGGCCGAGTGATGATCGCCATCCTCGGAAAGGATTGGCGACCGGTGTTGAGCATCAATACCGTTCTGCTAGGCCTCCAGGTGCGTTCAACATGATAGATCTTGGGCGGAGCCAAGTGTGGAAACTGACCGTGTTGATTTGTTTGATAACAGCTTATTTTCCTGGAGCCGGGCATCGACTACGTGATGAACCCAGAAGCCGCTGAGCAGCTTCACCGAGACCCAGTGTTTTTCAGATGCGAGGTGAATGATCATGTATGTATGCGCACCTTGTACATCGAACTGATCCTTCTCTCGACGTTGATTTAGGCACAACAGATCCTGTGCGGCGGAAGCTTCCACGGCTACGACTTCCCCCCACACCCACGAGTATTGGAGAAACTCCACTCAGAACGAATGCGGATGAAGCTCAAGCGCACGCACGATGACCACGAGATGGAACTCAGAAAGAATCCGCTCGAAGCCGCGACCGTTGAAGATCCAACACGACAATCGGAGGTTTTTGCCTTGGACAAACACCCCGCGCTGCTGTGGAAACGCAAGCGTCTGAACTGACGAAGTCGACCACGCATGCACACTCAAGTACTTTACCCATTCCAGGCGTGGCATGGCCATCCTACCTCTAAAGCTCTGCATATTTAATCCACTTTTTGAGCGTCTCCATTTCCATCGTGACGCTGACTTCCTTCGGTTATACCTGCGGTATTGAATATTACAGTACAGAGGGTTTCCACAAAGGCAACCTGATGAGGAAGCTGTCCAAAATGGATGGAACCTCAATGGCTGTCAATAGCTCGCGCGCGTCGCTCGCGCTGCAGACGCTGCTGAAGGACATCACCTCTCTCTCCGAGACTACAAATGCTTTGAAAGAGGAGATCTTGCTGTTCCAGCGGACCATGTACAAGAACCATAGCCAGCATCGTCGTGCGGCGTTCTACCAGTATCTCCAAGAGGCAATTGACTCGTGACACATTCAAATCCAGCTCTCACAAACGGCGTGCTGATGATTGGTTTCTCCTCGTTTGGGTAGGTCAAGCGCTCGCTACGTGATATCACTGTGAGCGAAACGACGTCAATGTTCGACGCCGCCAAAACCGTGCTACAGCAACTGCAGCTGCAGCCGAACGAGCACCACATCTCGTGGAAGGCGCTTGCGGGCGACTTGAAAGGCAGCACAGATGCTGTCCTGCTCCGATTGGTGGCGTTTGCTGAGAGCGCAACTAAGGTGTGAAAGGCATTTACTTCAGATAGATGCATGGTGGTCTCATCACGCTTCGTATCCATCTCCTCGTGCAGGTCCTTGTCGCTGCCCAAAAGGCGTATAAAGGTACGACCTCGCCTCCATCCCACTCAACCACACCTTGGGTTTGACTGACGATTCGATGAAACTATCCAGGCTTGTCGGCTCAGTTTGCGATGACCTATTTCATGCCATTTGCGCTGACGACCAACAGCATCCTGGGTCGCCTGACGCTGCTCTTGAAGACGCTACTGGTTCGTGCAATCGAGATCCACGGCGGCGTTACGCTGCTGTACCTGAACGAAGTGACCAAGTCCAACCCACTACGGGCACGCATCACAGCCGTTCAGCTGAGCGGATACCGCATCTCGGCCGAAGCGATCAAGATTGCAAATGCCTGAATACCACTGCACTATTTCGTGACTCCCATGTATCGTGTTTTACGTCTTTCAATTCTTTCACTTCGCGGCGCGCGTGACAGTCAGTCTACATGTTTGGTGGAGGCGTGGCGTACGACATCGGGCTCGCGTACGCTGAAGAAGGCGGACTCGGATAGCCAGGAGAAGAAACCGGCATCTCAAAGACACCCTTTTACGAGCAAATAGTTGTGAGCAAATAGTTGTGAGCAGTCAATTGGGCATACCACTAAGCGCATCCATTGGTCTCACCTGGATACTCAGATCAATCGCACACGTCGTCATGTCCTCATCCATCTCACATTGGATCGCAACGTCTCGTGTTTTGGGAGCTGGAAGAGTGGGCCACAAGAAAGGGTCATTCGAGCGATTGCGAGAATTTTCGACGGCAGAGAAGCGCACCTTCACACGTGCAGGCCTTCTTGGAGAGCCCACATCGCGAGCATTTGAAGTTCGCCGGAACCAAAGGACAGACGTGACCCTTCTTCGGCTCTCCGCACTGGGAGGAACCGAAGATAAACCACGGTTAGAGCTGATGCTACCATATTGGTAGACGGTCTCGAATGCGAGCGCACCTTGCTGCACCGATAGTTGCCTCGGTTGCGGTTTTTCCCTCCTGGGTCGCTTCCCGTCTCAAATCCCATGGGATCCATACCGAACGACTGCATGTCACCGTGGTATGGACCCATAAAGCCTCCGTTCTGGTCGCTGGGGCTGTTCAACGCCATGGGGTTCATGCCGTACTGCATCATGTCCACTGGAGGAAACGGAATGAGAGAGCCGTCAGGAAAGTACTCGAGGCGGCAGCATCGCAGTGAATGAGCACTTGGAAATCCCATCACACAAAGCAAGGCACTCACTGCTCGAATCGATCTGGAGATTGGGGTTCATGGTCGCTTCCGTGGGGCGCTACCTATCGCACTTTGTCGGTGGCAAAATCGCGGCTCTCTTACGCTTGTGAATCACAGTTGCGGGACAGAATGGAGGTGTGAGTTTTCTGGGTCCGACTATAGTGTGGGTCACATATAATGTTAGCGCCTAGTTGTCCCTTGTTGGATATCCCAAAACAAGGGATTATCTAACCTCCCCAATAAGGGACAGAGCGATCACCTGCGCTCCTTTCCTTTGGTGAGAACGCGGGGAAACCCATTTGCCGTCCAAGCGGAGGAAGCGGCGTCGGTAGGGAGTGTATTCCCCTTCGAGCAGATATGTCGTTCACGTTCGGCACACCAAGCACAAGCACGGGTGCCAGTGCCGCCCCCGCCGGCGGTTTCTCGTTCGGTACGCCGGCGGCGGGAGCCCCCGCGACGGCCCCCAAGCCAGCCGGCGGTGGGTTCTCTTTCGGCGCCAGCAGCGCATCGACGCCCGCGCCCGCGGCGAGCGGCGGGTTTTCGTTTGGTGCGAGCACCGGTGGTGCATCTGCAGACCCCAAGCCGGCGGCGGGTGGGTTCTCGTTTGGCGCTGGTTCGGCGGCCAAGCCAGCTGAGGGTGCGGCTCCCGCGGCGGGTGGCTCGGGCTTTTCGTTCGGTGCCAGCACTGGCGCGTCGACTGGGTTCGGCTTTGGCGGTGCAAAGCCAACAGACTCAGCGGCCAGCACTGGCGCTAGCACGGGATTCTCGCTGGGCGGAAGCTCTACAACCGGATCGTCGTCGGGGTTCTCGCTTAGCACGAAAAGATCGTCGGAAAGCTCCGCACCTGTGGCTTCGAGTGGCTTCAGCCTCGGGGGATCTTCGAGTGTGACCGGATCAGGCAGTGGGTTTTCATTCAAGCCCCCGTCGCCAAAGAAGACTGCTGATCCGGCAAAGTCGACTTCCAGTTTCAACTTCGCAGCTCCTTCCTCGGCGGAAAAGAAGACGGAAGGCGCGCCCGCTCCAGCGACGTCCTTTGCGTTCGCCGGCAGCTCATCGGCTGCTCCATCGAGCGAAAGCAAGTCGGCACCGTCGTTCTCGCTCTCCGCAGCACCTGCTGCATCTGCAAGCGAGAGCAAGCCTGCTGCTCCTGCGAGTGGTTTCTCGTTTGGTGCGAAACCCACTGAGCCGGCAGAGAGCAAAACCGACGCATCAGCGACGTCAGCGGCTTCAGGCTTTTCATTTGGTGGTGCTTCGACGGCATCGTCAGCAGCGGCTACGACTTCGGATGCATCGAGTGCTTCCACGCTGACGGCATCGCCCACTCCAGCTGAGCAAGCCCCAGCCGACTACATGGGCAAGACCATCGAAGAGATTATCAACATGTGGAGTGAGCAGCTCGAGCGCAACGCCGACACATTCACTACAGAAGCCGTCAAAGGTGCGACAACATTCTGATCTATCTTGCGGATCTCTCGACTTACTCGTTATGCCTTGTCCATACAGTGAGCCAGTGGGACGCTGAATTGATGGACAGCCAGAAGAAGCTCGGTGAACTGGCCAGCGACACCCGCCGTATTCAAGTTGCGCAGAAGGAGCTAGACACCAACTTGGACACGATCTTTGCCTACCAGATGGAGCTCAAGTCGACGCTTGAGGTGCGCTATTTTCGCTTCAGATTTGCCTATTTATCTAGTCTCACCCATTGCCTTATTTGTCTGTTTTGTACAGCAACTAGAGAACAGTGTCGACAAGATGTACGAAGCCCAGGATCAAATGCCTGTTGCTGCCGATATCGAGCGCGAGCAGATGCTTCAGATGTCGGTAGATGTTGATGACCAGCTCAACTCCATGATGACCACACTCAAGGAAACGGTCGAGAAGCTTAACAAGGCCCAGAACGATGTGACCGACGAGAGTAACCCGGTCGTGCAGATCATGAAGGTGCTGAACGTGCACCACAACTCGCTCCAGTGGATCGAGGGCAACGCCGGCCGCATCAACAAGGAGATCTCGCACCTGTCGCGAAAGCTGCAAGACTCGACGATCTAAACCAACCGCGCGCACTATCATTTGTATCTGCAGAGAGAAAAAGAGAAAGACAAAGGGAGAAACGAAGAACCTTGATAGCACCCCGATTTAACGAATTTCATTTGCGGAGGTGGTGCTGAACCTCTCTTCTCGAAACGTTTTCTGATTTTTCAAGCGATGACCTTGAATCGCTCGTCGATCCGTGCAAATCAAACATACATGGCCTGAGATCCGTCGTTACCGACAGCCGCACATAGGCTGTCAGCTCCGCTGTGATGAGCCTTGCAATGCATGCTGAGCATTGCTGAGCATTGTAACCATACTGGAGCGTCGTCGCCTTTCGCCACAAAACGGTCACTGGTGTGTGTGGAGGTCGTGTCTATGGAGGGATGATTTGTGTGGAGCCATGTTGGCCGCTCGCGAAGTAACACTCACCGTACAGTATTCAGCACAGCAAGAGCACGGTACGGTACAGTATTTACACGGTCAACTGTCTAATCGCCGACACGCTTCGCTGCTGTCCGCCGCGAAGCACCAGCTGCATTGTCGCTGGGGAGAGATGTCAAGGAATCCGTGAATCGTTGGTGTATAGCTAATAAAACCCAGTGGTTTATGAATTTTCTGTCGGATCTGGTTTACTAGTTTCTAGTATTCGAGATCTAGTATACACCCAACGAATCGTATACTAGACGCTCATCAACCATTGCCGAACGGTGGTTTTTGACAGGTGCATTACATAACCGTGGATCGCGCGCATGAGAAAGGCCGCTGCGGCGGACAACAACAGGCCGGCGGTGGACGGAAAGAAAGTGACGTGCCTCTTCGAACTGTGCACTGGCCGAACGAGCACCGCGGTAGCGCCGCTCGCACAGGCCACATCCCCGCCAAACCACCGCGTGGGCTCTGACAGGCTTCATACGCAGCTCCGTCAGTCAGTGCGTAGAGACACCAACGACCCACATCGGCTTTCCTTCTCTTACTTCCTTCGAGACGCTCGTGGCACCTGCTTCTTCGTCTTCTTCCTCAGTCTCTCTCTCGGTCGGCTCTCGCAGGCAGGAATCGACCACTCAGAGACCCAGGAGAAGAGAGATAGAGAGAAGAGAGACCACGTGCCGGGCCTCTCGTTTTCTCCATCCACACCGCAATCGGACGTGTCCCTGAAACAGCAGCAACCGTGAAGGGAATCACAGCACGCTGGGGGAACCCGCGCCCGTCGGCGTCGGTACCGACCGCGGAGCTCGGTCCCATGGACTACCGCGACCCGAGCATCGTGCGCTCCGCGAGACTCTTCGGAGGCGAGCTCGGCGTTAAGGGACTGCTGCGCATCGTCGTCGATCGGCCCGTGTACCGGGCTGGCGATCTTGTGACGGGCCGAATCTTCGTGACCGTGCGCGAGCCTATCCGCAGTGACAGTAAGTGGCAGGGAATGCGCGAATAGGGCGTTGCGATTTCTGGTTGGTGGCTGACGTAAATGTTCGTTTTGTGACTCTCAGCGTTGTCGTGCTCGATTGTTGGCGAAGAGATCGCGCAGTGGATGCAAGCCGGCGACCACCACTCACAGTATCACGAGTTCCTCAAGCACGATGTACGTGGGCCTATGGATTTATGGAATATGATGCCTTGGGTGATGTGGAACGATATTCATTCTTTTCTTCCCGCGTATGTTGCAGATCATGACCACAGGACTGCCAGATCCATACATGCCTGGCGAGTACATGTATCCGTTCGAGTACCTGCTCGCCGAGGACCTGCCCGGCGTCCTCGACGCCGACGGTCTCTTTGGCACAGTCGACAGTCTCCATGCCACCATCAAGTACACGCTCAAAGCCAGAATCCGAGTCGAAGGAAGATTCGTGACTGACTTGGAAGCACAGTTCAGCCTGATCGTGCGCGCCCGAGAGCAACTGCCCGCGCGCACGTCGGCTGTGGAGCGCACGATCTCCAAGAAGATTCGGGCAATGAACATGGTGAACCGTGGCACATGTCACGTCGCGGCAGCCATGCCCAAGAACATCTTCACGATCGGCGAGACAGCCCGCGTCGACTGCTTCGTGAATAACCATACGTCCAGCGTCAGCGTACGGCAAGTCAAATGCCGGTTATACCAGGACGTGACCCTCAAGCTGCCGTCGGGCGTGACCAGGAAATGCACGCGACTGCTTTCGCAAGTCAAGTGCCCGGGCCCGCGCTCGGGGGATCTCCTGGAACGGCCCATGCAAATCGCGATCGCCGGCAAAGTACGGTATCCAACGACTGTGGGCCATTTCCTGAGTTGTGAATACCGCATCGGCATCGAGTGCGACCTCCTCTGGCGGACAGGATTGTCGGTCGACTTCCCGATTATCATTGTCGCTGGGGACACGGGGTACCACCCGTCCACGCAGACCATGAGCCCTCCGTCTTCGGTGCCTCGGCCCAGTATAGCTCACCAGCGTCACGGCAGCATCGCGCAAGGCCCACCGAGCATGCACCAACGTCCACCCAGCGTGGCGTATCAAAGCCACCAGGCCAACGCGTACAGGCCGTCACAAGACCCGCACGCGTACCGAGCAAGTTTTGCATGACCACAGGCTGTCAGTGGGTCACACAGGACCGAGTAGCGGTTCTCAGGAAGTATGTTAATAGTGATCATGGAATGTGTTCATCGCCTACAACAGCACTTCTCACTTGGCGTAAATTTGGACTCCTATCAGACACTTTTCCTTCGGACGCTGTCGTCCTCGGGTCGAATTGCCGCTGCGTAGTGCACACGCATGGTCGCTTGTCGTCCCAAGATACAAATGAGAAAGGCTGGTGAGACGGCTTTCCGCTGCATGTTGTGTACCGTAAAGGAGCAGATCTCGTCACTAGCATTGCGCCATGATGTGCTCACGGAGTCCACTACTGTACAGTGAGCACACTGTATCATCCCCACGCTTGCTTCCAACCACCACAGTGACTGGCGCCATCCATTGCAGCACGACGACGAGTCATCCGCTGGAAAAGTGGTTGGAAGAGCGCAGGTCCGCCCGCCGCATTCTCGATGCTGACCGCTGTCCATGGAATAATCAACCAGACGCAGAAAACGCGTGCCGCCTGACCCGCGGCATGACTGGTACAATCCGTCGAGCGTCGCGAAGGACTCGTGGCCCTTGTCCACAAACTTCCACGTCGCGATCTCTGGCCTCAGAGACAAGGACACCGAGACACACCAACAACGCTTCTGGATCTGGGCTTGTCAGAGTGGCTCGGACGTGGAATCGTTGATGATTCCGAATCGAACAGAAACACACTAGGTTCGTACGACTGAAAACCGTCATCAACTAAGTTCGCTTGTGAACTGAACACATCAGAGGAGTCCGACTCCTTGCTCTGCCGATCCCTTCAACCTTTTGTAGTACATTGAGCGAGATACTACCGGGTAGCTAGGGATACACTTCTTCTGCGACCTTTGGATCACTTATTTAGTGTATAAATGTTGTTCTTTTTCCAGGCTCGTTCCCGTCACGCAACCGCATGTGACTCGTGCGCTTTCCTGATCAACTGTACAGAAACGATGCACGTGCCCTCCACACACACGTGCTGACTTCTCGCTGCAAACCTCAAAGATCCCAACAACTGGGTGCTGAAGTCGCCGCATTGTGCCCCTAGATACTCGAAACGCGCCTTGGAGTTGGCCGCCTGGCGGCTGGCGTACCCTACACAGTGGCACTTCCACACGACCCGACCGCGTAAGGCCCGCACATCGAGCTGGCGTTTCTGCCGGGATCCGGGTTCGGGGACGCGTGCACACCAGCAAGTTGCCGGCAGCCAGCGAACAACCAACAACCGCCAGACGCTCGCCGTCGCGCACCAGATGGTTCCCTCTCCCACTTGACCATCGTTACACGTTGGTGGAGCCTCTGGGTGTTGGCCTGTTGCCGTCAGACCGGCTGGCGCGTCGCGACCAGACGACAGACGGAACCACATGCGCGGCCCTCTACCGATTTTGCCTTTGGGCCTGATTCAAAACGCTCTCTCTCTCGCTCGCCCCTGTGGGTTTTGTTTGTTGGTGTGCTGGCTGCTCAATTTTATCGTTCATTTACCCTTCTGCAGGCTCTCTCCAAGAACTCGCGGCAGGACTAAAGAACCCCCCCACGCGACTCTTTCCACTCACCTTCGATCGTCTCGCGTACACTAGAAGAATGAAATCGGCCATCTACTTGCTCTCGGCGCTCGTCGCCTCCATCGCCGCGCGTGCGAACGCCGACGGCGTGTGCTACGACCCCAACCACGGCGGCATCTCCGTGGACCAGGCGCGTCGCGACATGCAGACCATCAAGGCCAAGGGCTTCTCCCATGTGCGCACGTACATCACCGACTTTGGCGCCGACCTTGCGGACATTGTCGTCAAGTCGGGCCTCCGTGCCGCGCTCGGCGTCCCGTACGGCGTCGACAACAAGCAGGTCCACATCGACAACGCCATCAAGGCCGCTCAGAGTGGCGCCGTTGACTTCATCTTTGTCGGCAACGAGAACGCCGAGAGGGGACTCGGCAACACGGCCGGCATCATTCGCGACATCAAGTCGAAGGTGCCGTCCAGCGTCCGCGTCGGCACTGTGCAGCGCTCGATCGACTACATCTCGCCCCCTCCGGGCATGGCCGAGGTCGTCGCTGCCAGTGACGTTGTGGGTGTCAACATCCACCCGTTCTTCCACCCCGGTGTGAAGGATGCCGCCAGCGCCGTGGCTGAGGCCAAGGCGCAGTGGCAGAACTGCCTCAACAGTGGTCTTCCCGGCATCGGATCCAAGCTGATTCTGTCCGAGACGGGTTGGCCGTCGGATGGCAACAACGGAAACCAAGGCTCGACCGAGATGGCCGCGGCGTACTGGCAGGAGTACAAGAAGTGGAACCTCCCGGACAGCCAGCGCTTCTACTTCCAGATGTTCGACACGCCCTACAAGGGTGGCTTCGAGGCCAAGTTCGGCCTCCTCAACGCTGACTCTACGGCTAAGTTCGCCGCGGGTGGCAACCCGGCCCCGGCCCCAACTGCTGCCCCGACGCCTGTGCCAACCACTACTGCCCCGACCACGCCCACCCCAACCACTCCGACTCCGACGACCCCTGCTCCGACGAACGCCACCGTCTCGGCCAGTCTGAGCGGCTCGGCGGCCGGTGAGGCCGATGTTGTCCTTAAGAACGGATCGGGCTCGACGGGTGAAGATGCTGGCTCGGTCGGTGAGACTGACTCCAGCGCCGAGACCGACGCCGAGTCCACGGCCGAGAACGAGGCTGGTGTTGTTGACATGAGCGGCAACGCTGCCGATGCGGAGGACTCGACGGGTGCTACGGGTACCGGCGGTGCCACGCGCTCCACGGGCGACAACAAGAACGATGGCTCCGTCGAGGCCACGACCAAGGCCGCTGCTGTTGGCGGGTCGGTCGTGGGGGTCCTTGTCGTTGCTGCCTTCGGTGTTGCCGCTGTCGGTGCCGCGTTCGCATTCATCTACAAGGCCCGCCAGAAGGCTGCCGAGCTCGAGAACTCGGAGCGCAAGAGCTTCGACAGCTTCGCCATCACCCCGGGAGGTGGCTGCGCGCTCTAAACGTGAAGGGCATGGTCTCCGAGAGCGAAGGTCCCCGTGGGGTGTGGTTGAAGTGCCTGGGACTCTTTCGCTCGACTCCTCGTGAATTAGTTATAGGAGCTTCTTCCGCGTCGGCGTGGCTCAAGTGTGTGTGACGGTGTACTCTTTTCTCTTTTGCATATCCGGGTCTTCGTGTGGCAAGACATCCGGGGTGTAGTGCGGTGGCATCTCTGGACGAAAATACAGCTCAGCTACGCTACTACTCCCTACTACTCGGAAAGGCTTCTAGTCGGCGGTCGCAAGCTGACGCCATGATGAGGAAAACAGATCCGGGAGAATGCGGAGAGAAAGTTTTGGAAGCAGCAGTAACACCGCAAGTGTACCGAATTGGAAGCTCTTTGTCTCACAATCTTCGACTTGTTCTTGTCGGTGAGTGAGCCAGTAGTCTCGACCAATATGGTGCCGGTGGGAAAGGGGTCCGAAGCCAAAACGAACGCGCTTAGATCCACGCGTGGTCGACGTCGTGGTCAACCATGGGCCGCTCCATTGTGATCGAACGGACCGTACCCATTATTCACCTCTGGACTGCCGAAGCTTGCCAGACTTGTCGTCGAGTCCGGTCTGCGCGCCGCGCGCGGTATCCCAAACGGCGACAACTACGCCAGCAAGCAGGTGCACTTCGTCAACGCCATCAACATCGCCCAGAACGGCACGATCGACTACATCTCTGTTGGCATCGAGAACGCCGACGCCCTCGGCCAAACGCTCAGCATCATCCAACAAATCAAAAATGGTGTGCAGGGCAAGGCCAAGGTCGGCACAGTGCACCGTGCGGTCGACTTGCTCCAGCCGCTGCCGGGCCTGGCGGCAGTCGTCGACACCAGTGACGTCGTGGGCGTCAACATTCGTCCGTTCTTGGTGCCCAACACGAGGTGCAAGACCGCGGTCAAATTGGCCCAGGCCCAGCGGAACGCGGGGTTGAACAGCGGCTTCCAGGGATCAAATCCAAGCTAATCTTTGTCCGAGACTGGCTCGCCGTTGGCTGGTGTGTGCAGCGGCAACACCGGTTCGACACAAGACGTACTGGCAAGAGTACATGAAATGGAGCCGCCGGGACAACCAGCGCTTATACTTTTAGATATTTGACACGCCTTACAAGCGTGGTTTGACGCTAGCTACGGTCTGGTCTGCTCACAGCCGACGCAACGGCCTTGTTACCCGCCAGCAGCAACTTGGCGCCTGCCCCGTATCCTGGTCACGGCTGTGGGTCTGTTGAATTCATAGCCGACGCCATGAAGATCCTCGAGAAATGACCGCGAGGTTTTTAGAAGCAAGTCGAGTTTGTACCGGAAAACAAACTCTCATAATCCATTTTCGCTTTACTAGTGGATCGCCCCCTCGTATCACGCCGTCGGTGTCGGCGTCGGTGTTGGCGTGGCCGTGGCCGTGGTCGGCGCCGGAATCTCCGTTGACGGCTTCGTCGCGGCCGTTGGCGCCATGGGCGCTACGGGTGTCACTGGCGACGCCGCGAGCACCTGCTCGGCCTCAACGATCACGTCGTGGGCAATGCCGTCGCCGTGGGTCAAGTCGGTGGACTTTTTCTTGCCGGCGAGCGCGCTGATGGTCTTGGCCGCCATGATGCCGGCGCGGAAGCGGCGGCGCGCGTTGTAGCGCTTCATCTCGGCCGTAAAGTGCGGCAGTGCCTCGTCGCTCACGTTGTGCACGTCCTGTCATACATCGAAACCTCCACAGTCAGCACGTCCTACCCCAACAGAAACAGCGAAAGATACGCCGAACGCACCGAGATCCACGCGTGGTCGAGCACGTGCTTGGCCGTGAAGCGCTTCTTCGGGTCCACGACCAGCAGCCGCGAGATGAGGTCCTTGGCCGACGCCGACACGCAGTCCCAGTAGGGAGACGGGAAATCGAAGATGCCTGACTTGATGGACGCGAACAGCGCGGCATTGTTCTCGTCGTAGAACGGCGGGAAGCCGCAGAGCAAGATGTAGGCGATCACACCCAGACTCCAGAGGTCCACTTCGGCGCCGTAGGGCTTGCCCTCGAGGATCTCCGGCGCCACGTACCCAGGCGTGCCGCATGCCGTTTGCATGAGCGAGTCGCCCTTGACGAGCTTGGCGAGCCCAAAGTCGGCGATCTTGATCTGGGCCGAGTCCTCGGGCGACTGGTAGAGCAAGTTCTCCGGCTTGAGGTCGCGGTGCGCGATGCCCATCTCGTGGCAGTACTGCAGCGCGCACGCGAGCTTCTTGACCACCGCGCTGGCCTCTTTCTCTGAGTATTTCTCCTTCTCGACAATGCGGTCGAAGAGCTCGCCGCCGCTCATCTCCTCCATGACCATATAAAATGTCTTCTGGCAGTCAAAGACCTCTTTGAGCTGCACAATGTTGTCGTGGTGGACCATCTGAAGCACCTCGACTTCGACGCGCAGTGCCTCTTCGTCCTCGGCCGTGAGGCTCGCCTTGTCAATACACTTGACGGCCCACCGCGAGCCGTCGGCCTTGCTCACGGCGCTCTTGACCGTCGCGAAGCTGCCGCTGTTGTGGGAAGGTGAACGAGTTAGTCGCGTCGGATCCTTCTCTCCGTCATGCACTCAGACAGGCTCGTCACGTCACGTACGTGCCCAGCGTCTTCCCCAGCTTGTAATACTTGCTGCACTCGTCCTTCTTGTAAAAGTCAGTGACCTTCTTGATGATGATCGACATGGTGTCTGCTGTTTTCGCTGCTGTTTTCGCTGCTGCTTTCCCCGTCGCCTTGTCTGTGGTCGCAAACTCGGCGTGCGTCTCTCTCTTCCTGCGTCCGATCGCGATGTGCTCCGTCGATGGAACGGCGACCCGCCGCTTCCGGTTCCCGAAACCAAAGCGCACCTGACGGCAAATATAGCAGGAGACGCCGCGGGAATTTTGGCGGTGATGTATTCCTGGCGGCTTGGCTTCTCTTCGCTCCTATTTCAAGGTGTCAAAATAGCTCCGCATCAAACCAATGAGATGCACATCAATCGCTTCGCCTTGGTTGTAGTATTCACATATGTGTCGTGACGGTCGCTTTCTTCCTAATACGGTCGGGACGACTTGCGGGCCTTCTTGAGACCGGTGGCGTCGTGGGTTCGCCGTGCGTTCGCAGCCGATGCCTCCGACGACGACGACGGCAGAGCGCTGGGCGTGGCCGCCGCGTGCGACCACCGGCACAGGCGAGCGTCCTCGCCGCCTGTGTACAGTGTGAGACGGCTTGGATCGTAGTAAGCTGTGCGCACGCAGGCCTTGTGGCCGCCCGAGAGCGTCGCCTCGTGGCGCAGCTGCGCGTTGCCGCCGCCAATGTTGAGCACGTTGACCGTGCCATTATGGTCACCGGCGAGCAAAAACAGCTCGGTCGACTGCTGGTCGTACACGCAGTCGATGAGGTAGTCGGTGGGCACGCCGTTCTCGGCGCAGTCCTCGCGCAGGGTCTCGTAGTGGTGGATGCGCTCGGCGGTCCAGAGGTTCCACAAGTCGAGCGTCTCGGTGCCCGTGAGGCAAAAGATGTGCTCCGAGTTGGGGCCGAAAAAGCCAATCTTGGCGACCGCGCTCTCGACGTTGATGATCGACTCGAGCGCGTCGTCTTCGACGGGCACGCGGCAGTCAAAGAAGCACACGACGCCGTCCTCCGAGGCCGTCACGACGTACGACGGGTTCGTCGGGTGGAACCGCACGCGCGTGATGGCGTCGATGTGGCTCTCGCCGTACGATCCGAGCTTCTTCTGGTTGCGGATGTCGAAGAAATGCGCCTTTTCATTCGTGCCCGTGAGCAAGAGCGAGTCGCCACAACCGACCGAAAGCGTCCAGACTTCCTGGCCCACGGGGATGACCATGGTCGGCGCGCGCGCGCGCAGGTCCCAGAACTTGACCGTCTTGTCGCTCGAGCACGTCGCGATGTTCCATGGCGTCACTTGTGACGCCCAGACCTCATTGATCGTGCTCTCGTGGCCCGCAAACTGCACAGAAGAACGGGTTAGTCCAATTGATCTCACATGTGCTCCGTGACGACACCCTACGCACCTCAAACTCGAGACTGAGAGTCTCGCGATTCCGCAGTTGGACCTTGAAATCCGAGAGCGCGAGCGCGAGCGGGCCCTCTTGCGCAGTCGGCTGGCTAAGAGCGAGAACGAAACCAAGCGTCAGTGAAGGGAGCTCCACAGGGGGAACTAGCAAGAAACTCTCTACGCACCAGTCGAGCACGTATTCGTAGTCATAGTCGTCCGACGGATTCGCCACGAGGCTGCCGGCCTGGCCGAAGTTGGTCACGGCTGTCTGGCCCAGCGATAGGCCGCCCTGGAGAGCGCCACGCATGGTTCTGTTGCTTCGTCGTCGTCTCCTTCCTCTGAGGTCGATGGTGGTGGTCAATGCCAATGGTTCTGATGGCGACGACTGGAAATCTGAGTCTGAACCCAATAAGCACTATATCAGTAGGTCTGCCAAGGTTGCATGAGTGTGAAGGTTGCCAACTGATGACGTCATCAAAAGCGTAATATCGGTACCCTGGTGATTGGCTGAACAACGAATAAACAGAATTTTGACCAATCCTGAGCATACTGATCTGGAAGTCCAATGCTGAAAAGCTCATTGTGGAAGATGACGCACGCTGTGGTGATCGGCGCCGGCCTTTCGGGGCTGGCCGCGGCGCTGATGCTCGAGCGCAGCGGCATCCCGCAGGTCACAGTGCTTGAGAAGCGCGCAAGCCACACACGTGACAACCACATATTGCTGGGCCATCTTGGCGCGAGCCGGCTACGTCAATTGGGCGTGTACGACGCGTGGCAGGAAGCGTTCCGTCACAACGGCGCAGTGCGCAGTGAAGGTGCCATCACGCGTGGAGAAGGGGTCGAGAAGCTCGTTCGTGAGCTGAAGGAGAGTGGTCGTATCCCTGAAGACGCGCCAGATGACCACATCCGATTCAAATTTGGTAGCTCCACCGAAGATGTCATTCACGCCTGCAAGAAGTTCGGGCTGGAGGTCGACGAGTCCACTGGGGTCGTCACCGCGTTCAGAAATGTCACGCCTGAGATGGTCGCAGACTTTCAGCAGCGCGCTTTGGGTATCGAAAATGTCAAGATCACAGAGCTGGAGCAAACCATGGTGAAATTGTGCCAAGGGCGAGGGGTCAAGGTGATCTACGCGTGTGGTGATGTCCAACTCATCAGGTCGGCAGCCAACGACTCGGTGATAGAAGTGCAGACAACCAAGGGCGTTCGTATAGCCTCACCAAGTTTGGTGGTTGATTGCGAAGGTGCGCGGCGAGAGATTGCGATAAAGCAGCTCAAGCTACGCGAAGTGCGGTCGTCTACATCGCAATGGTTTGCCATGTTCATGGTCGAGAGATTCTACGGACCCGTCGCCTACACCGTCATCAACGCCCGTGACAGCGACTACTCATCGGCACGTCTGCGCCATTTCCTCGTGGCAAACTTCCAGACCAAACAACACTCGCTGTTCTCACTCCAGCTTCCACCCCAGTTTGTCGGTGCATTGGACGATGATTACAACGGAAACATGCTCAAGCAGTTCTTCCGCAAGCACCTCGCACTCATCACCAGCTTGCATAAGCTCGACCCACCACCCGATGACTTTATAGTCACGTGGCCGCCGTTCGAGAGCCGTGAGATGTACCTTGAGGGCTCCTGCTTCGGCGACAACGTCATCGTCATGGGCGACGCCGCCCGCTCGGGCTCGTTCCTGAGCGGCACAGGTTACAATCTCGCGCTCGTGAGCGACCTGAACGTCATTGAGTCACTTGCGCGTCACGTCGTCACCCATGGAAGAGCGACAACCGCGCTGGTGGCGGAGGTCGGCGCCACCATCGAACGCACGAGCAAGTTCTTCCACCAGCTCAACCTCGACAGTTACTGCTGACCTGGTACGCTAGAATTGACCAATGAAATGCATGTAGAGTCCACAAGGGATAGTGATTGGTGGAATGTACTTTGACACAGATCGCTAAATCAGTGCATTGTTGAGAAACGTCGTGGTGGCGGGAACAAACCCGCCCCAATACCGTCAGCAAGGGAAACACACGAAGGAGCTGCGAGATGGCGTCGACGCGGTGCGTTGCTGTGTCGTGTGTGTGTCTCGGCCGGCGCACGGGTCCATAGCAGCGAAATTGCCTGACCATCTGTGTCTACGCGCCGCCTATCAGATCCCCCGGCATCACTCCGCCGCTGTCGCTGGCGGGGCCGACGGAAGACGATGTGAAGCTCCAGGCGAGTCTCGAGGAAACGCTCAAGTACGTAGTCGACGCGTCGTCGCGGTAACCGCACTGGCGGGTATGATGGGTTCGTGGTTCTTATGGCGCGAGTGGGGACTGTGTGTTGTTGTGTCCAGGTCATGTCACGTGTACGAGACGAGCGACGAGCTCAAAGTGCGCGAATCCGTGCTCGAAAAGCTCACAGACGTGCTCCAGGAGTACGCTCTCCATGAAGGCTGCCTCGCGGGCATGAGCGAAGAGGAGGCCGCGACCAAGCAGCTTATTGTGAAGACCTTTGGCTCCTACCGCCTGGGGGTTCACCATCCGGATGCAGATATTGACACGTACGAAAGGCGTCACAAGGAAACGAAAATGGGTGGACATGAACACTCATGATCGTTCTATCCGTAGGCTCTGCGTCGCGCCGCGGCATTGCTCCAAGGCTAGCTTCTTCCAGAAAGTGCCGATTCTGCTGGAAGCTACGCCCGGTGTCAAGCATGTCCACGTCATTGCCGATGCGTACGTGTCGAGTATCGCATTTGATGTTGTGTTAAACTAACCCTCGTGGTTAAATTGTCATGCATAGCTACGTCCCGGTCATCTACCTGAAAATGGGCGGCATCCCAGTCGACCTCATCTTCGTCTCGTTGCGGTTGCCCTCGATTCCGAGCGACATTGACGTTCTCGAAGACCGCTTTTTACGCGAATTGGACGAGGCCTCGGTCAGTTTGTGCCCAACGATACGTGCTTGTGGCCATTACTCATCTTTGTGTGGGATTCACAGGCACGCAGTCTTAATGGTGTTCGAGTCACCGAGCGTATCCTGCAACTGGTTCCCCACCAAGATCGTTTCCGAACCACGCTCGTTGCGGTGAAACACTGGGCTCGGGTACGTGGTTTTTTGCTGGTTGATTTGTCATCCACGACTCACGAATCGCATTGAATGCAGCTGCGAGGCATCTACTCCAACGTTCTCGGCTTTCTTGGTGGTGTCAACTGGGCGATTCTCGTGGCTCGTATCTGCCAGCTTTACCCGAACGCTCTGCCGGCGACGCTGCTGGCAAAGTTCTTTCGTATTTTCCACCTGTGGGCATGGCCCAACCCAGTTCTTCTCGACGTCGTTGTCACACCCCCAAGCATGCGGCTTGCGGTAATGACTTGTGCCTCCGGTTCAGCTTTCTGCTCTATCGTCTCTCACTTCCTGTCTTTGTTGTCTAGGTGTGGAATCCAATGACCAACCCGAGGGACCGAACCCACCTCATGCCGATCATCACTCCAGCGTACCCCTCGATGAACTCGTCGTACAACGTCATTCAATCGACGATGCGGATACTCAAAACCGAACTGGGCAAAGGCGCGACACGGACACTGGACATCGAGACAAAGGTGCAGATGGCAAGATTTGGTTTCTCGCGCCCATGATACTGATTGTGTTATATTATTCAATGGTCCTGCAGAAAGCAGTGTGGGGATCGCTGTTCGCCCAACCCGTCTTTTTCGAAAGGTCATTGCACGATCCATCCTTTGCAACATCTCGCCCCTCTGACCTACTAGACGTTTAGCACCCTCCCAGCCTCGTCCATTGACTAATTTATTCGTTTGTTGATGCCAGAATGAAGCACTTCCTGCGCGTGCAGGTGACGGCGCGGAATGCGGACAGCTTTTCAAAGTGGTTTGGATGGGTCAAGTCGCGTCTTCGTTACCTGTTGCAGAGGTGAGTGTTTGCGCGAAGGGATTTCGGCGGCAAGTTCTCACGACTTCCATTCGCGACAGGCTGGAAAATGTTCCGCTCATTCGCGTGCACCCCTTTGCTCGCTTCTACGATGTCCATGACGGAACCGCAGGCGAGGTACCCACGAGTTGGCTCTTTATCGGCCTCAGCTTCCATGTACCGAAGACCGCGATCGTGAACGAGACCAGCTTTGACCTCGACCTCACAGAGGCGATTCGTGAGTTCGCTTCGTATGTCGATCAGTGGGACCAGAGACGTGCGGGAATGGACTTGCAGATCGACCATGTGCAGCGCGCTGATATCCCGGAGTGGGTCATCCAATCCACCGATGGAACACGGAAAGCTGCTGTGCGCCCCACGAAGACGAAGCAATCCCGCACTGCCAGTGGAGCAACGGACGGTGGTAGAGACCCGGTTGAAGCTACGAAGAAAGCGAGAATTCCGCCGACGGGAAGATAGCTAACGCGAGAACAGGTCCTGTCGCCTGAGGTACGTAAGCACCATGCTGTGCGCTTTAGATCTGCAGATGATCGCACGGATGAGCGTGTTCGGCTGAAAATGCCGTCTGTAATCGGAGGGCCAGTCTTTCGATTTGAGGTTTAGCGTACGTAAACACTTCTGTAGTCGTGGTCGACTGCTAGCTAAGCTGTACGCGTCAATACGACAAAACACCCACTATCCTTCAAAACGTTTCGAGAGGCTTCATCTTCGTTGTCGTGAGCACTTATTCGTGCGTGAAGTTGGCCTTGCGCTTGCCGACAAAGGCGGACATACCTTCCTTCTGGTCCTTGGTCGCGAACGAGCTCCAGAAAAGACGGCTCTCGAACTTGATGCCTTCCTGAAGCGTCTGCTCGTACGACGCGTTGACCGCCTCCTTGGCCATCTTGACCACCGGCTGCGAGAACGACGCAATCTTCTCGGCCGTCTTGATGGCTTCGTCAATGAGCTGGTCCGCGGGCACGACGCGCGCGACGAGGCCGTCACGCTCGGCCTGCTCGGCGTTGATCATGTTGCCCGTGAGGATCATCTCCATGGCCTTGGACTTGCCGACGGCACGGATGAGGCGCTGGGTGCCGCCGCAACCCGGAATGGTGCCGAGCGTGATCTCCGGCTGACCAAACATGGCCTTGTCGCCGGCGATGATGAAGTCGCACAGCATCGCCAGCTCGCAGCCACCGCCGAGGGCATAGCCGTTCACGGCGGCGATCACCTACGAACGGAATCAAAATCACAATGAGATGCGTGTGTGTCAAACACGATGGCAAGAAGAAGAAGAAGGAAAACGTACCGGCTTGGAGACCTTGGTGACGTCGCCCCAGTTGGCGAACATGTTGGACTTGTAGGCTTCCACGAACGTCTTGGTGGCCATCTCCTTGATGTCGGCACCAGCTGCATCACCACCCCGCAAGCGCAATCAGTACTTCGTACAACCACGACGTGACAGACGATCAATCTTGCTCAATTCCGTACCGGCAAACGCCTTGGTGCTGCCCGTGATGACGATCGCGCCAATGTTCTCGTCGGCGTCGAACGCGTGCGCAGCGCCGTTGAGCTCCTCAATGAGCGGGCTGCAAAGCGCGTTCAGCGCCTAAATTTCGCCCATCACAAAGATCCAGATCAGCACAAATGTCCCAGCACCACCGTACACGATACATACCACGCACCTTCGGGCGGTTGAGCGTGATGAGGCCGACCTTGCCGCGCACTTCCGTGAGGATGTGCTCGTACTCGGCTAATTGGACGGCGACAACGGCATGGTTAGTCTCGGCGTCTCCGTCATTCATGGCACGCATAATCATACCCGTACCCTTGGCGGCGAAGGAGCGCGCGAGCGGCGTACGCGTGCGGGTGACGTTACGGATGGCAAACATGTTAGGAATGAGCGGTCGGTGGAGATTCGTCGAATGAAGCGAAACACGTCTGGGCGGCACCGCGATCGCTTCGAGCCGGCCACGTCGGCTCTCGTCGACACGCCCAAGAGCGTTGACAAGAATGATCCCAATGGGCCTCTGATTGGCCGAAACCACAACAAGCAGTTTCTCACCAATCACAGCACGGACGGAAGCATGGCTTGTGGCCCCAAGTTGAAGCTGGGGCTCTGTTGGAGGATCTCACTGTGCGTGGTGGGCAGCTCCTCGGTTCGTAACTGGTTCGATATCGGATAGATCCGTCCACGCAGTTTGAACCGGTAGTGACCATCACTCTCGTTTCCCACTAGAAGCCTTCTTAGAAGGCGCGCCAAACAGGAAACTCGAGGAATCCACAGGGAAGAGGAAACAAGGCGCTGGCGTCCTGCGCGATGCGTGCTGCCACTGCCTCGTAAATGGACAGGATGAACAGAGAGCCGCTAGAAGACGAGCGCGTGGAACAGCCCCCGGCGCTGGCGCTAATCGCGACGGGCGTGATGACGCGCACGCGCGAGCAGGCGCGCCATGAGGTCCAGCAGCGCGAGGCGTTGCCGCGGTCGACGGCAGCACGTCGCAAGCTCGCCAACGAGGCGCCTCTTCGTGCGGGCAAGGCACGAACGAGCGAGTTGGCAGCGTCGAGTGCGTCGGAGATGGATCCAGAGACGGTGTTTGCCATGTCGCCGAGGTTCGCGACGGACGCGGCGATCCGCGAGCTGCAGCAGCGACCGCCTGTCGACTTTGTGATCCAGCACACTGCGAATGAAGATAGTCTGTCTGCGCCGAGCAGCGCGAAACCCCAGCCCCCTGCGACAAAAGAAACAGCGTCTGCCCCCAGTAAAACACGGGACAAGCGTCAAACATGGTTCTCGCCCGTTCACGTTCCCCTTGCACACCGCAAGCTCGTCGAGTCTCCGAGCGTTTTCAACGGTATAGCACCATCGAAGCCTCCGTCAGTGCGAACGAGCGGAGATTCCCGAAACCAGAGCTCCGCCGCCTCGACACCACGGAGTCTCATTCCCCGTGTTGCGATGTTGCCGACTGATTCGAACCGTAGTGGAACAGAGTCTCAGAGACGAAGGCGCAGGGTTGACAGGTATGGCGATGCCTGTGCAGTTTGTGGGATGAGCAATGTTTACAGACTTCTCACGCAATTATTTTCCCACAGGCAGTTTATTGACTCACTCATGACCCGCAACCAAGAGCTTTACGACAAACTTGTCGCGCGATTCAGTTCGACGAAACGAATCGAGAACGCTCGTCGCGATTCAGAACTCTCTCAGCCAGAAAATCCGGATGACGTCGATGCCGTATCTGGCGTTACGAGCATTGAAGATGCTGTTCTCTTTTTCCTGCATGAGAAGCACGCACACGATGTACTCTACTTTAAGCGTCGAACGGAGGCACGCGTCAACGAGCATGCAAGAGCAGTTCATGAAATGCCGGTTTCAATGTCGTTCAGCGCGAGTGCGAAAATTGACGATACCGCACGGTACATGCCGTACGACCTTGAGCGTATCGCAGCACCGCCTGATCATGGGTCAGGTGACTTCTTCATCATGTCATCCACTGCACTTGTTCACCACGCGTCCAGCTCCGCGAACGAGGTTGTCGGTGAAGCCATTTCGATCGCTCAATGGGTGATGGAGAGTAAGATGTTCTCGCTTCTCCTTGCAGGCATCCCACTCTTTCAGAAGTTCTTGCTGCGGAAAGTCTTCGTTTGGTGGGCATTGGAAGCTCGAAAAATCATCTTTGTCGACCTGAAGAAACGCATCGCTCGCACGTTACCACTGGCTAGGCGGTCTTTTATTCGGCCTCTGCTCACGTCGTTTGAGACTCTTCGACGGGTTCAGCAAGTACAAGCACTCACACTGCCGGTCAAGCATCTCACAGCTGTCCAGCTCACAGCGCTACATGAACACCACCGAGCGAAACTTTCAGAAGCCGAGACGAAGTTGATTGACGCCAAGGAGGAATTATTGCAACTTATGGATACAATGGTTCACGATATTCAACTCTCCACAACACCATCGACCCAGCTCGATGAGCTCTACTCCACTGAAGTGGGCGAAATTCATACTGTCAACCCGAAGTGGAAGTCGGCACCAATCAAAGCACTCCGGCGCCACAGAGAAGCTCTGACCAGCCAAGTCGAGACCGCGAAGATGGATTTGTCTCTGTTGGCCAAATATGTGCGGCTGATGGAGTACATGTTCACTGAAAGCGTATACCTCATGCTCCTCGGCTGTGTTCGGCATCTCACGGTCGAGCTCCGGCGTGACGACAATGCAGGAGCTATCAGCGCGTCTGTCGCCATCGTGGGAGATGAGCTCGTTCTTTCCCCATCAGCGTTTGAAACCAGGCATGTTCTACTCGAAGGCATAGCTCGACTGATTCGACTGGCCGGAAATTTCCACTTTACCAAGAATGCTATCGCTTGGAGTACAAACAGAGGGTCAGGGTCTCTGTCTCTGGTGAGCTCGGCCTTCTCGTCCGATGTAATCGCGTCGCAGTTTGATTTGCAAGAGGTTCTCCGGCGAGATAGCGAGTTCAAGATCGTATCAGCGAAGCTGATTGAAGAGGTGTCGAGCTGTTTTGATGAGGCAGCACATCAGATGAAGGCGTTTGAGTCCCTGAAACCGATTTATGCCGCCGTCCAATCGGTCAGTCGTGCTGAAACGCAACGAAATCTACAAATCTCCCGAACCAATGTACCAGTTGAATCTGCAGTCGAACTTCAAAGCGTTGTTGGGATTTCAGGCGGTGAGCTGGCTCGCTACCTTCGGACACTATCGCATCGTCTTTCGGTACTGGATCGCTCCCAGCACGCATGTCAGAAGATACAATCGAGCTGGAAAGTTGGATTTCTCGAAATCCAGTGCCGTCGCTCTGTGACAGAGATCCTCGAGCTGATCACTCAAGAACGTGAGATGCTCCATAAGCACGTCTTCGATCTCGCCACGCAAGGAACCAACGACTGCCTCGCTTGCATTCAAAAGGCGTCGCTTATCTATGAAGATCGACCGCAGCTGATAGAATACTTCTGTGAGCAACTCAAGCAAGTCAAGAGCATCAAGGATCGCGAAAAACAGCTCCACCAAGATATTCGCAATGTGGATGAGATCGTGCGATCCTTGAAACGATATGCTCCCGAACTGATGGCGGACGGCTCCGTGCAGTACAGTGTGCTACACTCTATGTACACAAGGTACGGTGTCCTGAGTCAGTCACACGACAAATTTGCGAACAAAATGTTGCCGAACATCACCCAACAAGTGAGCAATGCGTTGCAGCGATACACTGTGCGCTGCCAACGCTTGCTGCGCGTATATGAAGAAAACGTCGACATTGCGACAGAGGAAGAACTTGAGAGAAACATCGGGATGTTTCAAGACATTTGTCGCGAAATACGATCCATCGAAGATGCAACTCGACTTTATCACGACTATCAAAAGATGGTCGGTATGAAAGTGATGGAAATCACGATGCTTGGTGAGGCGCGAGAACATTGGGATGAAGTGCAAGATATCGTGGCCTTCACGATCCAATGGAAGGCGGCGACGAGACTGATGGAAAGTGGTATCTTCAGTGAGCAACCGTGGCGAATTCATCTCGAGAAAGTCAACACGTTCCTGTCCCGGATTGAGACTATCCAGGAAAATCGAACTCGATCTTTCGCCGCGAAGCTATTGAATCGACTCAGAGCAACAATATCCGATTACCAGAGGCGTCTGGAGCTTGTGACTGAAATGGCTCAACCATACGTCAAACCCCACCACTGGCAGCAGATTATGGCGTTGCTCGACATCGTGAACTACGTGTCTGCATCGGGGGTCGTTCTGTCAGACGGATCGACGCTGACACTCGGCTTCTTGCAAAGTAGGTCACTCTGGAAATATGAAGGCCATATTCGGGAGATCACCGTCAAGGCTCGAAATGACGCTGTGACAGAAAGCAAGATGGAAGACATGAAGCGGCGTCTGTATGCTGCGATCCTCCCGATCATCAAGGTTGGCGATGCGTACGAGCTCGAAGCTGCTGGTGCCGTATACCTACTCACCCAGTTTGAAAACGACTTGGTCACGGTCCAAACATTGGCGCAGCTCACCTCATCGGCGCAGCTCTCGACGAGCCTCGCTCAGTGGGCGGAAGAAATTGGCAACTATCAAGATATCCTCGAGTCGTGGGTGGCAGTGCAAGGAGATTGGAAACGTCTCGTCCTCATCTTCGGTCACCACGATGTCCAGCAAGTCGTGGTCGAAGCAACCTATGAGTTCCAAGCACTCGATCGAAAGTGGCGAGCAATGATGGCTGCTGCGAAAGGATCATCATCCTTGGCCGTTTGTCTGCGAGAGGTGATGAGCAGGGCATTTCTGGCAAATTGTGCGGCTACATCAGAGAAACTGTGGAAGGAGCTCGGGAACTACTTATCCGAGAAGCGGCACTTTTTCCCGCGGTTGTACTTTGTGTCGGATCGAGATTTGCTCCATATTATCGCGTCGTCAAAGCACCCGACTCGACTGAGCCGTTTGATTTTGAAATGCTTTCGGGAGATTTACTCGCTCAAAATCTCTAGGGCGGATATCCCTCGTCGTCAACGAGACGGGAGTAGGTATGCCCAAGAAGGCGATTTGGTCGGAATGACTGCAGATGGCAGCGATCCACAAGCTCACAACTATCTTAACGAGGACCTGGCAGTTGCTCTGTTCGAGATCGTCGGAGTAGTCGGTGCATCAAGTGACGAAGAGTTAAACATCAAGGCGTTGCGCGTGAGCTCGAGCCCAGAAATCTGGATGCGGGATCTCTCCAACCGTATCCAGGAAGGCATCAAGGAAACCGTATGTTTCACCATGGACGGGACGTTGACCAGTATGTACGAGGGTCAGTTCGCTGATCTTTCGAAGCCGCGGAATGATTCGAAGAGCCATTCACTCATCAGGCATACCACCACGACTCTCGGTGTCTCGCCATCTTCGTGGCTAGCGTCACCATTGCACATTATTGTGTTATGCATTAACGTGTTGCTTACAAGCGAGCTCACGCCGCTTGTTTGTGCAGACCGCAGTGGCTCCGAGTGGAGCGCGTTTTGGGATGGATACCGCGTGAAGCAAGAAAATCTGGCGACATTTATTCGCCGACGCGACATCACGACTCGTGAACGTCTTGTTGGCTCCACCATCATTGTGCTGCTGATGAACAAACACTGCGCGATTGAAGAACTCTACCACGATCAAACCATCCAATCGACATCTTCAGTCTCCGCCCAGCATCATCATGACACAACCACGATCCACTACAATTATGCGAATGGATCTTCATTCAGCTGGACGAAGATGATGCGTTTCTACTTCGAACCATTCGATAAGAAATGCGTCATTCACCAGTGCGTCAAATCCCATGACTACGGAAATTCGTTCATCGGTGGATACAAATGCCGGGTTCTGACACCCCTCAGCGATCGTGTCATCCTCGCAATGAACGTGGCCGTGTCGCTGGAAGTCGGTGCAATGCTATTCTCTCCCTCTGCGCAATGTGTTGGAAAAGGGACGCTTTTGACGGAGCTCGCGACGTCGATCGGAAACGAAGTAGTTCCCTTTTCGTTCGGGACGGCCGTGATGCTTTCGCAATTTTACCGACTTCTCTTCGGGGCTCTCCAAAGCGAAGCCTGTTGGGCGGTGATCCGAGGCCTGGAGTCACGCACAGACATGAACGCGATCCGAGTCATGGCCGGAGAGATTGGCCGACTGAGGGATGCAATTCGCGGAGGTCAAGATGTCATCTCGATTGATGGAGTCACCATGAACGTGGCCAACTCGAAGGTCGGCATCTTCTTGTGTGTAGCTCCGAATATGCGCCAGGATACTGACCACCAGGAACTTCTCCTGCGTATGTCCCACGCGCTGATGCCCATAGCGTGCCATCGACCTGACGAAGCGAGAATGGCGTATGTTTCCCTGGCGGCGAGCGGTATGAAAGATGCCAGTACTCTCAGCCGCAAGCTGGCTGCGCTCTTCAGCCGATTGCACCATTCACCAGTATCGTTTTGCACCGCTCCAGTCACCGTGCAACAATTGATGCACGTCGTCCACAGAGCAGCATTGAAGCACCTTCGGAATCCGTGGAAATCGGAAGAAAAGTGTTTGGTGATGTCCCTTTGGGAAGAAATTGGAACGAATGTGATCCCAGAACACAGAGTCGCCGTCGTGAAAATTGTGCGGTCTATCTTCGCTTCTGCAGAAGAGCTAGAGCTCAGTCCGCTCGGCTTGTTGGCGACACGAACCGCCAAGATGCAGAGGGACGCATTGAAGAAGGCAGATGCAACCGAGATCGATGACGAGCTAGCGTACGACAGCGATGAAGAAGACAGGCGGGTGGACTTGCTTCGCTTTCGCGATGCAGCCCGCCAAGCTCTCGAGATGACTCACCAGTTTGTGTCTTCCGACCTATATATTCGCAAACTGGTCGATTTGTATCAAGTGGTCTCACGAAATGTACTGACAGTTCTCGTTGGTCAGAGCGGTTCCGGGAAGACGACTGCACTGGATGCGCTCAGCAATATCGTCATGGGTCAACAAACGCAGACAGGCGATCAAGCGACACCACCCGAAGAGTCAAACGGGGTCCAAGCATCCCCGACTGTTCCGAACAACTATCCAAGACCAGTCCGTCTTCACCCATCGGCGTTCGAACTCAAAGACATCCACGGTTATGTAAGGGATCTCGAACACGGCTCTGTGGTCTGCGAATCATCGCTTCGCTCTGACAGTTTGTTGTTATTGTGTGCAGTTCAGAGATGACAAGTCTTGGTGTGATGGCTTCATCACAAGATTCGTCAAACACCACTGCGACGATCCAGTCCATCCCCGTGGGACCAATCCAGCCGCATCTTTAAGTGCTCAGGAACCTCACCCACGAGTTGCTTCATCGCCGACAGCATTCTCAATGTCAAAGGGACCAATGCAGGCTACGTCGCATTCGCCATGGCTCGTTCTGGACGGACCGGCTGATGTCTGCACTTTGGAGCCTCTCCGAACGATCATCAACTGCAACCCCTCCGACTTGAAGATGATCCAGCTCCCGAATGGCGATCAGCTCCACTTCAAGAACGACATGATGCGTGTTTTCTGTGAGGTTGGTGATCTTGGTGAGTGGTGCCCAGGCACAATTAGTCGATGCGGCGTTCTCTTCTTCCAGGGGGATTTGGTGACGTACACAGTTTTGGTGAAGAGCTGGGTCAGAAGACAGGTTGAGACCAACCCGAAGTTCGCCAAACTCGCTTCCTTCATGGGTAAGACCGCCCGTTCGATCCTTCCAGCGCTCCTGGACATTTGCAAGCGTCACACGAAATCGTTCTCGGAACTGCTGGTGACGCATCTCGTCGGCAACTTCCTTCAGCTTCTCTCCTCGTTCATCGACCAAATGGCCCCAGATTCTTCGTCGACCTTGTCGAGTGACCCTCCTCAGGCAAAAATCGTCATCGCTTATGCTGCGATGCTCACGTTGGGGCTGTGTATTCAAGGAAAAGCTCAGCTCGAATTTCACGACGCAGTGGTCGCTGCCGTTCCGGAGATCACCGCGGAGTTCGGCCCAAACACGTTTTCTGCACAGGACCGAACGATCTATGACATCAACCTGACGTTTGAGGACCAGGGAGTGCAACTCAGCATCTTCGAGGCACCCCTTCCAGCTTTGACCGAGGCGTACATGTCGTGGAATCGTCCAGGTGCACGTAGGCGATCGACATTCCGACGACTTAGCGACGGGGTGACTGCGCGTGGCGGCTTGGTTGGGCTAGGCACGTCTTCTCTCTTCGTGCCCACCCCACGACTTTTGGGTTACTGCGCGTGGTTGAAGTTCATACTGACAGCAAAGCTCAGTGTGCTGGTTGTCGGAGAGAGCGCGATCGGAAAGACTCGACTGCTGGACGACGTGCTGAGTGACTTGGTCAAGTCCAATCAGTTTGACGTCACCTCGCTGCAGATCAATCGTCTGACACGTGGCGAAGACGTTCTCAGCGCAGCGGAGAGCAGTTTGCCGCGTAGAATGCGAGGAATGTACTGCCCTGGCGTGGGCAAACAAGCGTTGATCGTGGCGATCGAAAACTTGAACTTGGAGACGGAGGTGAGTGCTGTGGAAGGGCGCGGTCCGTGGTGTTGAATCTGTGTGTCCTAATAAGGGGTGATATCGTCTCGAGCAGGTCCAACTTCGGTCAGGTGGTGTCGCTCGACCGTGCAGCGAAATGATACGGCAGATCTCCGATGCCGGAGGCAGTTTCGTGA
The DNA here is from genome assembly GCA_023337735.1 of Pythium biforme. Taxonomy (NCBI): domain Eukaryota; phylum Oomycota; class Peronosporomycetes; order Pythiales; family Pythiaceae; genus Pythium; species Pythium biforme. Next base: position 29,819 of record JAADXJ010000016.1, on the reverse strand, counting down.
AGACCTCAAAGGAATTCGTCGAGTTTCGAGATGTCGTGATTGCGTCCTCATTTTCACTGTCTCCGTATGGGTACCCTCGACTCAAAGCACGTCTCTTGCGTCATTTCCACGTGATGTTGATGAGCGATTCGACTCGTGAGGTGCTGCGCACCGTGCTGTCGACTCTCCCAGAGCAGTTCCTTGCACGATTGCCACATACGACACCTTTCCAAGCGTCCGATATCGCTAGGCTTTGTCGCTTCCCGATTGAGACGTTCAACGCTGTCCGCAAGAACCTGAAACCAACACCGCGAACTCCTCACTTGCTGCTCAGTCTGAACGACGTGCTGCGATGTCTCAGCCGCCTCATGAAGGTATCTGTCAAGTCGACTGAGAGCTTCGTCGAACTCGAGAATTACACAGTTTTCACCACGTACCAGCTGTTCCGAAGTCGCATGATGGATACGCACGAACTGTCCAAATTGCAATCGATTAGCGTTGCAGCGGCACGGCGATTAGGATACTCAGCCTCCAGCCAGAGCGTAATCGAGGATCCGTTCGAGTTCATCTATGCCGACTACGGGGACAAGGCCGGGAGTGTTCGCATCACAAGTCGAGCTGCCACAGCACTCTTTATTGCCGCCGACGAACGTTTCCAGTGGTATAATCGAGCAGCCACGAAAGAGGTCTCCCAGTCAGATGAGCAGCACGCGAACGGCTCGCCCAGTCCCAATACCTCGGCCGCACCGATGGGCATCAGCCCTTTACCGCTCATGCGGAAGTCGAGCAATATCACCACGAGCTCGACAACGACCGCGACCGTGACCCATGACACAGAAGCACTTGCGCACGGGAGCGTTGACTCACTCGTCCAATCTACTGGGGGAGCTTCGGCGGTAGCTGACGCTGGCACGACAGTCGACGGGAGACGAGGTTCCGCTCTGGTCTCACCGAGCTCGCGTCGCCAGCAGGTTGAGAAGAGTACGGCGGCGTCGCCGGCGACTATTCAGAATATGTTGGATGTGCTGAGCTTCCTCCAGGCTGGAATTCACCACTTGTTCTTCTGTGGTGCCGAGCCGTCCAAGCGGCGAAGTGCAACGATGATCGCATGCGGTGCGCAAGCATTCCACTTTCGAGAGGTCACGTCGCAGCTCAGGCTCAACGAGTATGCGGACCAGTTGAAGGTTCCCATCATGGAAGCTGGACTCAAGGCATCGCATACGCTGATCTACGTGGACTGCGACAGCCTCACTCCGGAAGAGTTCGAGGTGCTTATCCACGTGATGCTCCACTTCGATTTACCGTCCCATCTATACTCTTCGTCGGACAAGGCAAAGATTCTCGCGCAAGAACACCAAATGCGCACTTTTCAGCAGTCTCACTTGCGTCGTCCGTCCGTATCAGCGTTCGTCGATGACTTGACTGCCGTCACGTCGGCGCGGGACGCCATAATCGCTCCTCCGGAGTCTCGAAAAGCTGGTGCTCAAGATCCTTCGCAGCTGCCGACTTCGCCGCCGAAGAAGTCGGTGTATCGGGAAAATTTGCGTCGTTGCCTGTACTTGGTGCTCTCGTTCGGGTACGTGTCCACCGCGCCATGGCTGCCCATTATTGAGTCTGTCGACTAAATCTCTTGTCGTTTTCTTGCAGGAGAAGCGCCAAAATGTTCGACCTCATTGCAAGCTATCCCACGCTGTATTACCAGGCCGGGGTGAAAACGTTTCGTTTCTTTGATCGGGACTCGTTGGAGGCGGTGTATTCAGATACGTTGGGCGCGGTGGCCCCGTTGAATGAGGCGCTAACGAGGTACTCTGTCTCGGCTGACGCGATCCACGACCTACGGTCTGTAGCAGTTGCGATTCACGAGGACGCAATGCGCGAACTACTCACGAACGATATTCAACTAAGACCCGAGGAATTGGGGCGTCGATTCCGCGCTGCTCGATCGCGATTCGAAGACTTCTTGGGCAACCTCCGGACGCTCTTCCTGTATCAAAAGACGAAGATGACGAAGCTACAGGAGCTCGTCTGCAACGGTCTGCATCTCATCGAGCAAGATGGCGAAGAAGCGAATGAGCAGCTGGCCAAGAGCGCCGACGGACGTGTGCAACTGCTGGAAGCCGGGCGAGCCGTGATCGAAAGTGGCCAGAAACTCAAAGAGTACGAGGCTATGGATCGGGACGCACGGCGAGGCTTCGTACTGGACGAGCAGCGCTGCTCCGCACTCCACAGTGAAGTCGAGCACGAGCGCGAGTTGATCCAGATCGAGCTCGACAAGACGCTTCCCGATGTCGCCAAGGCCACGGATGCTCTGTCGCAAATCAACAAATACCACATCACCGAGATGAAGTCGTTCGTGAACCCGCCTCAGCTCGTGCGACTGGCGATGCAGGCCGTGTGCGTGTTGCTTGGCGTCCCGCCCACGTGGACGGAGGCGTTGCGCATCCTAGCAGACATCCACTTCTTAGATCGGCTGCGGAACTTCGACAAGGACCGCATTGATGCCTCACTCATCGAGCGCGTCAAAATGTACATCAACCACCCCGACTTCTCGATGGAGAACATGAAGCGCGCGTCCACGGCGTCTACGACATTGTGCAAGTGGGTGCTGGCGCTGGTACGGTACTTCGAGGTCATGAAGCGCGTGGCACCGACGCAGAAGAAACTCGTGCACACCGAGCAGCAGTTTCGCGAGATCGACGAGATGGTTCGCGTGGAGCGCCAGAAGCTAGTGGATTTGGAGCTTCGACTGAACGATCTGCGGACAGAGCACGCCAAAAATGTCCAAAGAGAACAAGAATTGCAGCGTCTCTACGAGAGCAAGACCAAATGGAAAGCAGAAGTCATCCAGTTCCAAGACGTCGTGAACCAGTGGGTAGTCGTGCTCCGGAAGCACGCTCTCCGCGTGAAGGACCAGCAGTTCAAGCTCATCGGCGATTGCGCTGTCGTGGCAGCCACGTGCACGTACGCCAGTGCGATCCCGCACGAAGTGCGAGAGCGAGTCGTGAGCCGGTGGCGCGAGGTGGCTTTGACGCATTTGAAAGGACGGCCATCGCGAACCAGCGAGGCAACTCCGAGCGTGTCCATGCCACAGAATCACTCTTTCCTCAAGAGCTGGTTTATTACTGGCGGGGTGCTCCGAGAAGAGTTCAAGCGCGCAGTGCTCGCGATGGAGTTGCGCGGTGAAGAGGCGCTGACGATCAACATGCTGCTGATGGATCAGATGCAAAAGATCAGCGGGCGATACCCCGTTCTGATCGACCCCCTGGGTCGTGCAACGGCATGGCTCAAACAGCGATATAGCTCGACGACTTTGAAGCCCTCAGAGCTCACACATGATCCCGACGATCATGAGGAGCAGGAGCTGCGATCCGAATCCAATAGTGGGCACGCCACTGGTGCCCAGCGAACTCGCCACGCCGCTGCGTTCAGCCTGCTGTATCGATTCAATATCGTCCTCGTCGACGCGTGCGACCCAAAAGCCACGGAGCTCATTGAGAAGCGAATATCCCACAAGACGGCGCTACTGGTGCGTTTTCCGCCTTATGCCGCATCCAGCTATACCTGGCTCACAAATGTGCTCTTAGATCCTGATTGATCATGTTGCCGAGTGTGACGAGACTGCTTTCCACGCACTATTAGACGTTGTCGGTGTTGCGTCGAAGAAAGGCGGTCACACGGTCATCTTCTCGACTGCTGCGCTCGACAACATGCTCTCGTGGAAACCGAAGGTACGTAGGATGAAACAGCACATGTCCTCATAATGATGATCAGGATCGTTTTGACGACATGTTCGATGACAGATCTGGAGCCAGCTAGCACCGATCGACTGTTCGCCTACGCCCGCAGAAATCGAAGACCACGTCCTTTCTCGGTTTTTGAGGCACCATTGGTCGAGCCTCGAGAGCGACTACGATGCCGCGTGCGAAGAGTACGTGGCAGAGAAAGGCAAGGAGGAACAGGTCGTTGGTGGCTTCCTCGAGTGTCTCCAGAGTATCGCCGAGGAGAGGAAAACGATGAGCCAATCGTACACGCGGCCGACGGCGTCAAGCGATGCGAGTGGTAAACCATTCGCGGCGGATAGTGGTGGTCTGAAAGACCATGAAATGAGCCGGATCACGCGGTGCCTTGACGAGTACCTGAGCGTGAAAAACAAGCGACAAAGTGCCAAGCGTTGTGTGCTTCACCTCGGCGCGCGCCGTCGACAGTATGCAGAAATCGCAACGCGCGCAGGAGCGTTCGCGTTCGCCGAGCACCAATTGTTTTGCAATTTCCCGGCGTGGGGGCGCTCATTACGATGGGATACGATGTCGCTTGTGTTGCACATCGAAGAGTGCATTCGTGAAAATATCGCGCCCCTCAGCTCGAGCGTCCAAGATGGCCCAGACGCGTCTCGCGTGCATGGCTCCATGCCCAGCATGCTCGACCGCATCACGAGAAGCTACCTCACGCAGCGTCTGTCGGGTCTCCCTTCCAACCTCCACCTAGCATATCGATTCCTGGTTGCCGTCGGCGTGGCAACGAGCCCAAATGCGTCTATTGATCGTGCTTTCGCCAAGCGGCTTTTGACTCCGTCGCGCGTGCAGCGAGCCACGGGACCCGACCAGAACTCCGAATCTGAGACGGCACCAGCCACTCACGAAGACGCGTCCAGACCAAGTCAAACCAACGCAATCAGGAATCTTGCTAGCGAGTTTGTGCAGACGGTACGTTCTTCCGCTCTGCGTCGACTCACGGGTAGGCGAGAAGATGAGGTGAATGTCGCGTTGGTGGTGCCAGGAGCATGCCGCGGCATCTTCGACAAGATCAGCGAATCCTTCGTGTCCGCCAGCACGAATCTTGATCGCCGTAACGCGCTCTTGCAATCGTTGGCGCAAGACATGCGCACGGATCCCGAAGGCTGGCTTCATTATGCTAAGTCACCAACCGTCGGGGTCATACGCGCAAAGACCAGCGAAGACACTACCGAAGATGACATTGATGAAGCGCCTGTATGGGTCAAGCAGCTAAGTCTCTTCGAGCGGTTTCTGCTTTGCTTGAGTGCATTCGACGTCGTAAACGTCGATATGGTGGACACTATGATCGATGTGTACCTTGGTCAGGAATCGCAGCACGCGACCAAGAACGTCACCGAGGCCTTGCGGAACACGGCCGTGCGCGGTGCGCACCCAGTGGTCTTGCACACAAATCCGCGATCGCAAGTGTGCTCGCCTCTTTCAAGCATCACGCAATGTGCGCGGCTCGTCGCCATGCGGGAGGAGATGATCTCGTTCATCTCCATGCGGTCGGATACCGAAGTGCACAAGCTGCGGCTGCTTCGGGAATTCCACGCGAACGGCACGTGGCTCATCGTGCATGACGCCGCGTTCGCCGGACAGTGGGCATTCAACTCGCTTCGCATGGGGCTCGAGCGGCTCCATGAGATGGTGTCGTCCGCGACCACGAAGACCGATGTTGTGCACGAGTTCCGCATTTGGATCTTGGATCCAGTCATGCTGGATCGTGCCGTTCGCAACGGAGATGGGGCCCCTGACAAGACATTCCGCCGAGTGGGCGTGTTTTGTACGCACGTGTATCTCGAACCTCCGAACGGCTTACGAGACTGTTATGATGCATCTTTGCGCGAGGAGGTCATTCGGAAGCATGAAACCGAGAGACAACAGCAGCTACAGCAGCAACAACTTCGCGATGGGAACCACCATGTGCCACCTCAAGCCGTCTCCAAACCTGTGTCGCAGCGAGCCATCTCGTCTTCGCCATCGAGAAAGGCTTCGGGCCTGCCAATGATCTCCTGTAGCTCGCAACTCGGAGCGGACCAGATGTGGATCCAAGTCGGTCTTTGGATTTTCCATTCGCTGTTCCGAAAGCAGATCTCGCTGGGCATCTCCGATGAAATGCGCTCTACTCCTACTAACAACGCTCTGTCGAAGCCATCCTCGCCGGTCGCCGCCATGCCACTGGATTTACTGGCGTCCGAAAACGAAGTTGAGCGAGCCATGCGCTTGATCCAGCTCCACCAGCGGCAGCGTTCACTTGCGTCGACGATGGCGGCGGTGTCTGGATTAGGAAGCGCCTCACTGTCAGCGCCCTCGTCCGCAGCGGAATGGATGGCCATGCTGGAACTGACCAGTGTTGTGTACGATGGCAAGCTGCCTCAGCCGGCCATGGCGCCGTCGATGCGAGACCTGCTGAGCGCGTGCCTGGTGTTGCCGAGCCAGCAAGCAAGTGGGGCCAGGAGCCAGTGGGCACGTGCGAGTGAGTGGGAGCGGAGGGTGCTGACACTGCGCGATCTAGTGGCTCTCCGTGATATTCCGGCGTCGTCGGCACTCATTGACGAGGCGTCTTTAATGCCTCACACGCTTCGCATGCGATGCCGAGTGTCGGACTGCCAGGTTGCACTACCTCAAGTTGGCCTACTCAGCGGCGACAGTGAGCCACAAGCGGCCCGCATCGTCGAGCTGGTCCGATCAGCACAGAAAGTCGTCCGAGATCTGATGGCGAAAATGCCGCCGAAGCACTGCTTAGCGGTAGGTGTTCAACGACAAGAACACCAGCGGCGAACGAGTGTGTTCAGTGCCTGGCGGAAGCATCGACCTCCGGATCGCCCGTCCCCTCCGTATACTGCAGCAACTGTACGCGCTCCCGAGATCCGATTCCGCGCGGAGAGCCCATTGTGGGAGCGTGCGATGCTCGACCACTTGCTGCAGATCGAGTTGCCCGCGATGGAAGCGTACGTGCGTCACCTCTGGGGGCTGGTTGAGTACCTGTCGTCGCTCAAGCCAGACAATGTATCGGCTCGGGCAGACGCGTTATTGGACGAGCTCGGCTCCACGCTGGAGGCTCTGTGTCGACATACTCTTCCTCCTTCGTGGCGGGATGTGAACCCAGCAGGCCAGCGCCACATTCCGGCGGCTCTTCCGAGCCTCCGCCATGGCGCCAAGTACCCCGCGCCGCTGCAGCTGGACGCTTGGATCCAGTGGCTACACAAGGCCGTGGCGTTCTACCAGGCTGTGACGAACGAGCGACGCGTACCGGAGACGCTCCCGTTGTCAGTGCTGGGCTTTCCACAAGGTAGGGTGCATCCAGACGGCATCACCCCTTGGGACATTGTAACCTTTGATATGCTGTGTCACAGCTTGTCTGTTTGCCGTTCGCCACGCCATCGCGCTCGACCGCAATCTCTCGCCGGACGACCTCGCCTTTGTGGTGCGCCATCCAACGCAAAACCACCAAGCCGCGCCCACTAGCGACGCTGAAGTGTGTGCGTCCTTCCAAGTGGCGGGACTTGCGCTCTGGGTGCGTTTTGTTACTTTTCTTACTCGGCGTGGTTCATCCTGTGATCAACCACTGACTCTTGTGGACGGTGGGGTTTTCTGTTGCTTCTTCAGAACGCGCGATGGGCCCAGGAGGCCCACGCAATGCAAGAATCCGTCACGTGCCCTTCCGTGCTGGCAGACCGCTCACCGCGGCTCGAGTCCATACCGACGCTGACCGTGGACGTCACGAAGCTTGCAGCGCCAGCGCGCATCGAGGACACGCATCCGCATCTCTATCGCTGCCCGGTCTTCGTGAGCGCCGCCAGCTTCGTGCGACTGGACGAACCGGTCGCGTACCTGCTTGTGCTGTCGCTGGAGCGCGCGAGCGTGCTCTCGGCGTGCGGCGCCGCCATGTTCCTCCAGCAAGACCTCGACGATCTCGATTGCGCGAGATGGGTACAACTGAGGGATCCCTTCGTGCAACCTCGCCTGAGTAGAATCTGATACGAATCGTGTTGTTGTTGCTGATTGGCCAAAATGTGTACATCCATGCATACTCTGAATAGAAGACCCCCATTGGTCCACCCAGTTCTTGGCAAACCACATTCAGAATTCCCACATGAGCTCATCGTTCCCGACGCGCGCGGCGGCGGCAGCCGCTGCGTCGCTCGCCAACGACGAGACCGCATCCTCCGCCTCGACGCTAGAAGCTCCGTCGGCGCAGGGCTCCAACGTGCGCGAGGCCTTCCGCCTCATGGCCACGCTCATCTATCCGGCCATCCCGGTCGCGTACTTGGATCGCTGTGCGCGCATCCTCCAACGGCGCCACATGGACACAGTCTTCGAGGAGCGCTCCGTGCAGCGGCTGTGCGCGTTCCCGCCCTGCGCGAACCGCCTGCACGAGTGCGTTTGTGCTGTACGAGTCACCAAACGATTGTCATGTGGCGACTGACGTGTTGTGTGTGTTTGTATGTGTGTGTGGACTTGGTTGGCCTCACTAGGAAGAGTGCCAAGTACCGCGTCTCGCTCAAGAAGAAAGAGATCTACGACGCCCACACTGAGAACCAGTTCTGCTCGGAGCAGTGCCTCAAGGTGCGTTCTGGTAAACGCCCGATGCACTGTCCGTTCGGTTCGTTTGACACGTATCGCGGCGTTTACTTTTGTAGAAAGCACGCGTGTTCACGGCACGACTAGTGACCAAGCCGCCGCAGCTCGTGCCGTCGATTGAGGACGTCTTCGGCACCGAGAAGCCCAACCCTTTCCAATGGGAGAAGCAGCAGCAGGAGCGCCTGGCCGCAGCCAAGGAGCAGAAGACGTCGACGTCGACGCGCCGCCGCGGCACGCACGAGGCCAAGACCGTGTGGTCCAAGAACTCGGATCTCGGCGTCGTCGAGCGCCCCACGCAGACGGATCCGAGCCAGCTGCTCGCGTCGCTCGCGGCTGCAGCGCCGGCGATCAGTGAGAATGCGACGCCGGCGGCGCCCCGGAACGAGTTCCCGGACGCATCGCAGGCCGTGCTCATTGAGGGGTTTGTGTTCCCGTCGCACAAGCAGTCGCTCGCGAAAAAAGTGGAGCGCAAGTGGCAGGACACGGCCAAATCGCGCGGCGACGAGATCGTCGTGAGCGACAGCGATGAGAGCGACATGGGGGAAGGCGACGACTCGCAGGACGACGACGCGTCATCCACGAGCAGCGGCTTTGACGCGTCCGACTATGACCCCGACGACGTAGAGGGCGAGATCATCTCGACCGACGATCTCCCGCTGTTCATCAACATGTGGCGCATGTTCTCGTCGTGGATCTCGCACGACACGACGCTGCTGGTCGCACACAAGCCGCTCTCGCACAAATCGTCGCTGCCAAAGCCACAGAACGCGCAGGAGAAGAAAGACCGCGAGCAGGCCGACCGCGCTGCGCAGCTCGCGTTCAACGAGCGGTACAACGCGTTCTCGCTCATGCTCGGGCGTCCGCTTCCGCACGTCGCGCAGTCGCTGAAACTGCCGTGCGATCGCCACGCGTCGCACCGCATCGACGCGCTGATCAAGACCTTTGAGTTTCGAGAGGCCATCGACGGCCGCAACTCCCACCAGGTGCGTGCCGCACCCGTATGACGTTTGGTGCCGTCTAGAGATTGCTTGTTCTAACGCACGTGTCCATCGTATGTACTTTAGTGGACGTGCATCGCCGCTTTACTGCTCCTCGTCGCGCACGACAAAGATAAGAAGACCATGTCGGCCGAATTGTTGAGGTTCGTGCGAAGGTCTGCCCTTGTAGTATTTCAGACCGAGACATTCTAACGCGTTGGCCTGCTTATTCCCCACAGCACGGCCCAGCAAGTTACCAAACTCGACCTGCACGAGCTCGAGCAGCTGCTTGCGCTCTTCTACACGCTGCGCGACGACAGACACATCGTAGTGGATACGGACGTTGCCCCTCGCTCGATCGACGCTGAGGACGACGAGGCCAAGAAACGCGCGGCCGCGTACGACGCCGTCAAGAAGTGCCGTCGCTGCCGTCGTCCAGAGGCCAAGTGCGTGTGCAGCGAACGTGCGGAAGAGCAGAAGACAAAAGGGCAGGCGTTCTCGACCGACGAGCTGACGCAAATGTTCCGTGACGCCGTCACGCTGCGCGAGCTCAACGAAGACCTCGTCGAGGCCACGGGCGGCGCCTACGACGACGTGGATTAGACGCACCACGCGTGGGTGATACGTGAGCACGAGAACAAGGAGTAATTACGAATACAGATACCACGGGATCACAATCGCTGCCGCTTGCTGCTGTCTCCGTTGTAGTCGCGTCCCCGAGAATGCGAGGTCGACGATGGCTTGATGTCGCCGTGGATCGACGGGAACGTCGGCATCATGCTCGCCTCCTGCGGGAACGGCTTCTCGCGAAAGTACGGGTGTTGCAGCGCCTCCCGTGCCTGTATGAGAATTAACAACCCTCAGCAAAGTCTATCTCAAAGCCTGTTTGTAGAACAACCGTGTACGTACAGTAATGCGTCGCTCCGGGTCGTACGTCAGCAGCTGCTGGAGCAAGTCAAGTCCTCTCGACGACAAATCCGGCAGCAAGGACGCGAGTCGATCTTTCGAGGAGGAGGCATATCGCCTGCTCGTACCCAAGCGGACCTTGTCGGCATGCGGGAGCGACGCCATGCCTGGCCAGTCGTGGTCGCTCGGTCGACCTAGCAGCCGGAAGATCTTCTCGAGCTGCTCCATGTCGGTGGCACCGGGCAGCAGCGGCTCGCGCAGCAACAGCTCGGCGAAGATGCAGCCGCACGCCCACATATCGACGGCGCTCGTGTAGCTCTCGGCGCCGAGCAGCAGCTCGGGCGCTCTGTACCAAAGCGTCACGACCTTGGGCGTGAGTTGTGCGTCGTCGTCGCTACTGCGTGTGTGCTTTGAGTGTGTGTCGCGCAACGGCGACACGACGCGTTCCCGTGCCAAGCCAAAATCCGCGAGCTTGACAGTGCCGTAGCGGTCGTAGAGGATGTTGGAGAGCTTGATGTCGCGGTGGAGCACGTTCTGACGGTGCAGATAGTCCAGCGCCTGCAGCACCGAGAGCATGATGCGCTTGAGCTGTCGTATAGAGGGCGAGATACATCACGAGAGGGTCAGTGGGAAGGGATTGACCGGGACTATCTGTCCGAGTGCAACGCACCTCGGACTCTTTGAACGGGTGGTGGCGCTCACTGCGCGAGCGCAGTAGCAGCGCGAGGTCGTGCTCACAGTACTCAAACACCAGGAACACACTTACCATCCCAAATCGTCAGCAATGTGCGCCATATGAGAGCCAACGAGATTGAGAGAGAGAGAGAGAGCTCGCACCTCGATCGCTTCTGGCCAACCACGACGTCGAGCAGCCGCACGCAGTTGGGGTGCTGCAGGCGCTGCAGGAGCTTGATCTCGCGCAGCGCTGTAATTGGAAACTAACCCCCGCGACATCAGCCACATGCGCCATCTATCTACGCATCGATATATAGAGAGAAAGAGGACACCACACGCACGCCGTCCGAGGCCTCGTTGTGGAGAATGACGCGCTTGAGCGCGACGACGCGCTGCGTCTCGCGGTCGCGCGCACGATACACTGTGCCGTAGGTTCCTTCACCGATGCGATTGAGCTTCTCGAAGGCGTTGACGTCGCGACAGCCGCCCAGTGGCTCGAAGAACGCGTCGGCCTGCGCGTCCGAGAGCACCACCATCTTTGCAGGTGGCGCCATGCCTTCGATGGACGAAATGCCCGGATTCACGTGAGTGACATTGAGGAGGCCTCCCTAGAGTGACTGTAGCCATGTCACTAACTGCATTTCTGACGTGCATAATCATGGACGAGGAGCGCTTCCTAACACACGAGCGCCTGTTTAGTGTAGTCTACTCATTGTATTGCTGTGTGTACGGTTGTTGTTGTGTGTAGGCGGCGGGTCGCTTTATTCATCATCTTCCTCGTCGTCCACTTCCGCGTCCTCGAGGTCCTCATCGCCCTCTTCCATCTCTTCGTCTTCCTCTTCGTCCGACGTGAGCCCGTCGTTCTCCGGCAGCTGGCCCATGACGAGATCGAACTCTGTCGTGTCGCCCGCGGCGTGCGCGACCGGCGCTGCCGTGAATGTGATCTCGCGGCGAATCTCAAACTTGTTGGACAGGAATAGCGCAGCCTCGAGCTCCGCAAGCTGATAGAACACAACACAAGAGAGTCAATACAAAGCAGACTAGCGAAGCAAGAAGGGCGCCGTGCACACACCTTGGAGAGCGCGAGCTTGGTGTACCACTCGGGCATGTCGAATCGCGATTTGGACTTGGCCGGCGGTAAGCAAGACGTCATGTACGTGCCGTTGCCGAGGTCGCGCAGGAACGCGCGCGCCGTCTGGAGAATGTCCGGGTCGCCACCCTTGCGCAGTAAGTTCTTCTTGACCGCAAGCTTGGCGAGGAAGTCCTCTTGGCTCTTGAACACGGGGATCTGGAGGTGTTGCATGAGATTCATGCCGCTGCCACGCTCGAGCAGCTCGCGCACGACGGGCACGGGGTCCTCAAGCCACACGGCCGCGATGCCGTGGCGCAGCACGATCGACGACTGGGCGCTGTAGTCCACATCGAGCGGCGGGCAGTCCACGAGCATGATCTTCTCGTTGTACTGGGCCTCGAGTGCAACCTTGGTCGTGCTGGGCATCTTGTCGACGGTCGCGATCGCGCGCTTCTTGATCGAGTTGAAGAGCGTGCTCTTGCCGACGTTCGGGTAGCCGAGGATCGCAACGTGGGTGAGCTCCGAGCGCGACGCGCTGTAGACGTCAAGGAAGTGGCGCAGCGTGTCGACGCTGCCGTTGTCGCGCAGGTCCGTGAGCTCCTGCGAGCGCTCGTAGAGCGCCTTCTGGCCTTGCAGCATGCGCGACTTTCTCTTGGTCACGAGCACCTTCTGGTTCAGCGAACGCACGGCGATGGTCGGGTGGAAGCGGCGCAGGTACGCGACCCACTTCTCGGCGGTCTCGGCGGCGATCAAGTCGATCTTGTTGAGCACGAGCAGCACCTTCTTGCCGGCCTTGCCGATTAGACCATCCTCGAGCGAAAGCGAGCGCGATCCCTGCGGGTCGCGCGCATCGAGGACGATGATCACGAGGTCGCTCTTGGCGACGGTCTCCTTTAGGTCCTTCTTGGTCTGCAGCTCCACAGAGAGCGGCGTGGGCGCGAGCGCCGTGCCAACGCCGCCGTTCGCGCGCGCGAGGTGCTCGGCGCGCTTGCGCTCCTTGCGCTCTTCCTTGCGCTTCTGCTCGGCCTCCTTCTTGGCTGCGATCTCAGCGAGGCGCGAGTTCTCGACCTGCTGCAGCAGCTCCTCCTTGAAGGGCCAGTTGTTGGGGATGCCCGGGTCCTTCTTCTTCTTGTGCTGGTTCAGCCGCTCCTTCTTGCGCTCCCCGCGCTTGTGCTCACGCACTTTCTTGGCGATCTTGTACTTCTTGTGGAGCGTCAGGCGCTTGGACTGGTACTTCTTCTTGACCATGGTGGCTTAGCTTGGCGTACCGTCGCGTAGAGCGTAGAGCGATTGATAGAGAAGGCAAACGGGCGCGCTTCGTGCGGGCGTAGCTTCCAGTCAATGGGCCAACAGCTCCTGGTCCGCCAAAGGCCACGGCCTGAGCGAACATCCGCAAGACAAGCAAACCGCCAACCAACCAATCGATTCCAATGTTTGATTTAATTGGATGAAATGTGTCTTAGACGTTCGTTTACAGCCAATGAATAGCAGTAATACGGCAAGGGGTGGGGCTGATGCGCCATCAAAATGGCTGCCAATGAAAGCGAGACGGCAACACCAACCTCGAAACCCAGTGCATGGGGAACAAGCCAACGCACGTCACCTGGATCCTTCCGTGCTCTCCACGCCCGACGACGACAGACACTGCGAGCCCACCATGCGCCTCTTGACCCACAACATGCTCGTCTGCAACGTCAAGGTACAGATAGACGCACACAACAAAAGCGCCGGCTTTCGGTTGGGTGCGTTTTGGTGCTCACAAGAAGTGCTCATGATGCGATGCGACAGGCGTGCCAGGACACGGCCGGCCGCGAGCCGGGGCTGCGCCCGCTCAACTTTCCGCTCAAGGTGAACTGCCTCTTCTTCTATTGGATGGCGCGTGTTCGCTGCATGGAGCTCACATGTCCATTGGCGTCATGTTGCAATACACAGATCGTGCCGGAGATGGACGGCGTGGTCGTGATGGAGACCGTGTTCAGCAAGTCGTTCACGCTCCACATCATGCAGTCGATCGACTACCCGGCGCTCGTGCAGACCACCAAGGACGTACGTTATGCTGTCACTAAGGAGTGTGAGGAAGTTAAAGCAGAGCGACTGACAGGCGTGGGGTATTTGCAGCTGAACCATCCGGACGTTCCAGTGCTGCCCGACCAGCTCCCGGCGGACCTCTCCACTGCGGACGACGTGCTCCGGCTCATCCACCGCGTCATCCTGGATGTACGTGGTTGTAGTGGTCTTGTTGTAGATCAAGACGCTCATGACCTAACTGTTGTTCTTGTTGATGTGTGCGTTTAGACCAACATCGTCGAGGGCGAGCTCGTGTGCAACAACTGCTCGCGTACGTACATCGTGAACAACGCTGTGCCCAACATGATGCTCGAGGAAGACGAGATGTAAAGCATCCCAGAGACCGTGTAGAAGCAAGGGCTTGCTTGGGTCCAATGCCACGCACACGCACCAGAAGGCGGCCATGTGCGACACCCAACAAGCCCGAACGAACAACGCATATAATTTAATGCCTGATGCACATAGACGCACTGTGGACATGCCTCTCGTGTGCTGGGAGACACTCGCTTGCGAGTGAAGCCATCTTGTTGCTCGAGGTACCGGTTTCAAACCAGTTCGACTGGTATCTACCGGTTTCATACCGGCGACCTGTGTGAACGCTGGAAGGAAACCCAAAGATCTTGAAAGGCAACATATCCCAACAGGGAAAAGCAGCAAGACGGGAAACGAGGCGGGATCCATGGCGTCGCGACGGTGGCGCTGCGTATTAGCCATGACGGCACTGCTTGCCACGGCAGTGCCAGCACCAACCGCTACTGCCACGACGACAAGCGTGCGCGTCGCTGTGCCCGACCTCGCCGGCTCGCTGTACCCGCAGCAAGCGCAGGGCCGCGCGGCGCGGTTCGCGGTGTCGTCGGCATCGCTCACACCGTTCTACGCGTCGCAGCTTCCAGCGAACGAGGCGTCGCCACCATCATGTGACTGGCCCGCGGCGCTGTGTCTCGCGGTCGTGTGGACGTCCCAGTACCAGTACGACCCGTTTGTACTCGTGGCGTTCGAGTCCAAGAACACTGTCCGCTCTCGAACCTTTGACGGCGTGGCCAACACGACGACGTTGCTGCCCATCATCGAAGGTAACCAAGGCGAGAACGCAACCAACGAGACCCAGAAACGCACACTGTGGCAGTTCCACGTGCTGCAGGACGCCATGACTGGCTACGCGAACGAAACGATCGACTTGCTCTTCCGGGTGCGGCAGCAGAGCCAGCTGCGTGGCGCGCGAGACCAGTTGCTCGTCCATGTCGTCGCGACACGTGCGGACAGCACCACGAACAGCGCGGCCGTCGAGACCTACGTCGTGTACGGCAACCAGCGCGTACGCCACAGCATCGTCCACGCGAGCGCGAGCCAGATTTGGCTGGACGTGAACATTTCCAGGGACGCGAGTCGCGCCGATGTGTTGCTGCAAGACGCGTATCCGCTCGTTCCGGTGATCCGCGATTCCAGCAATGCCGCGTTTGGGTGGCGCATGATGGATACCGAGTGTCGACGCTGCACGGCGCGGTTCCTCGAATGTGATTCTCCGAGTGGTTTGGAGAGCGGCGCGTGCACATTCGAGATGTCGGCGGCCGAAGTTCCCGTGTGTCTGCGGACGACACAAGGGCTCTCGACCGAGTGGTACAGAAACCAACTGACAAGCGGCACCATTGGGCAAGCGTACTCGCTCACCGTTCCCATTTGGGAGTGTCTAAAGGGCATCTTTGAACGCGAATCGATCGATTTCAAGGTCCCAGACAACCAGAGTTTGTCGTGGAATGTGACCAGCGCGCTCAGTTGCCTCGCGGCGCGACAGTGTCCGTTCGGTCCACTAGATGGGGTGCTGCCAAACACAACGCTCGCCACAGCGATGCTTCAACTCGCCACTCCCGTCCCATTCACTTACCATCTTGAATGGCCAGAAGCCCAAGCGCTCAGCGGCATCTTTGATGTGACGTTTGGCGGAGGGTCGAACTTCGACTTAACTTTTGCGGCCACAGCAGACGAGATCAGTGACATCAGCGTGACGGCGGATGTTGAACGCGTTCTCCTGGCAGTTTTCAGCGGACTCGACTATGTGCGCGTGAATGCAACTCTAAGCCAAGTGACCGGTTCGATGGTGCTGAACATTGAGGTTTGGAACCTCCCGCACTGGTACTTCGACATGAATTTTGTCGCAACTTCTCCTGATTCGTCATATATGATCCAACCGATGAACCCGAACGGTGCAACGCTGCTTCGTGTCGCCGCGTTGAACAAGGCCCAGCTCGTGTTCGAAAGTGAGTGTGACCAGTGTACTTCCGAGTTGAGTGCGTGCCGCGAAGACGATACGTGCCGGCTCATTATCTTGCCTTGTGTGGAGCGAGAGATCGCGACCATTGACGTCTTCTCAAATGCCACGGTCGACCCCGAGTATGGGACACACGTTGTGAATATGTTGCCGGCGCTCGCGTCCAAGTGCTTTGCAGGTGTGTCTGTCGCATCGTGGAACCCGATTCGCCGCATGCTCGTGTGTTTGGGCCGCCACACATGCCGACTTGACGCGACGAATGGGACGAATACGGACGAATCGACGTTCTTCCGCCTTGTGAACGGGTCCCAATTAATTGCTGCCCCGCTCGATGTCGCCCAAGACGGCTCGACCGTGGTCCAGCTTGCGATCTCGTATAACCAGGCAACGTACCCATTTCACTCGGCTGTGGAGAAACTTAGCATGTTCGTGCGCCTGTTCGTGCTGGGGAACGCTGCGGATGTCTTCGTGCAAGTCCAGGAGTACGCTCTCAACCCAACATGGATTCAGCTTCGTCTCACATACGCGAATACGCTATTACCAGAAAATCCATCGTTCAGTGGGTCTGCACAAGTTATCGTGCTTGAAGATAGCGTACCCAAGGGTTTCGTTGAATTTCCCGACATCGACGCATTCTCGGTCGAAGGAGTGCGTGCCGCGATCAGCTCGTTCTCAAACACTGCTGTCAATCCCGACGATCTTGCTGCCGCGATGAACTACACATGGTCTCTCGCTCCAGAGTGCCTTGCGTGCAGTGCCAGTCTGTACGGTTGCTCAGTAGCGGAGGTTGAGCAAAAGACGTGCGTGTTCGACAATGCCCCCAGTCACCTCGCGCAGTGTATCCGCCAGGCATTCTCTCGAGAGGACTTGATATCTTTGCTCAATACTTCCGCTTCGCAAGACAGCGCTAGTCCGTCGAGGGTCGTTACTACAGACGTCACACGTTGCATCCAGACGGCGACAGTGCTTGCTGGTGGCACGCTCTCCGATCGGACGTGGACGACATGGGCGCTAAGCTGCTTCGCTGAGACTCGCTGCCCCTTCGGACCAGTCGATCTAGTTCAGTCCGAGCGCATGCTGCAGCTCGCGCCATCGAGGTTTGTACAATCGCTACGCATTCCGACGAATACGTTTCGGCTGGACCTCATTATGACGATGAGCCAGTTCGAGATTGCCAGGGTAACCATTACGGAGACCGACTATGTGCCAGGTGTGTTATCAGGTGTGCTAGCACCAGTCGGGATTGCGGTTCAAGCCCAGGCCAACTACGTCGACTCCGAGTGGAATCTTATGATAACCTACGGCAATGTCGTGGCATCCGATTTTGAAGTCCAGATCGCAACGAGTTCGGTACCTTCGCCGCACTACATTGATCAAGCAGTGCTTCGTCCAGCGACGCGACTACTGGTGGGCCCACGCCTGAACTATCGGGTCTACCTCGGATCGGATCACACCACGCCACCAACCCCAGCGCCGTCCGAAGACCCCTCGTCGGACCTGTTGCAGTTCTCAGACGAGTGCTACCAGTGCGACTATATCCATCTTGCAGCCTGTGCACGATCTCAGTTCTGTCGGTCGACATTTGCACCGTGTGTCCAATACCAGCTTGCGCAATCCACTTTCGAGAGCCTCGCGCAGTCGATGCCTGACGGCAGTACCAGCGCCGATTTGGCATCGATCCTTCGTATGTGCAATTCTGTGTTTTTCGACAGGTCGGAGCCCATTCAGAACTGGTTGGGCTGTTATGCCGCTGCTCGCTGCCCAATCACACGACAGGAGCAAGGCAGGAGTGAAGATACCTATCTTCAGTTTGTGCCAGCGTCTGTGAACATCAGCACGGCGATTGACGACTTGTGGACAACTGCTTATGGTGGGCTCACCATTGCGGTTTCAACTCCAGGGGCTAGCTTGTTTGGGCAGACCTTCGGAGTGGACTCCAAGCAAGCGCTAGAAGTCGCTTGCGAGCACGCCGCTCAGGGTATGAGTCACGTCACCGTGACGATGTCGCCGCTCGGACCATCTCAGGGGACGTCTGTCAACGTTGTCTACGACGACCCATTCTTTGGCGACCTCGTCCAACCCATACAAGACAATCAAGTCGTCACCAATGTGGTGTCAGCACCGGCTCGACTCCTGGTGCGCTCGACCTCCACCTCTTTCCCGTCGTTGGCGTGGAGCTCGCTGGTCGATAAGCTATCGAATATGCCGAGCCCACCTCCAGGCACTCCACAGTGGTGCAGCGCTTGCGCAGCCACGTATCTCAGTACCTGCCGTGACCTCCCAAGCTGCAAGAGCTACTTGCTCGAGTGTCTGACCAACAGCTTCGAAAGCGATGGCGCGAGTGTTTCGAGCTGGAATTCGGATCGCAACGTGTACCAAGTACTGGCAGGATGCGCGCGGAAGCTGGCCGTGTCGGAATGGTGGCCGGTGCAGAAGTATTTGGTTTGCATGCGCGACCTTCAATGCCCAGTGGATTTCGATTCTGGTGCGTCGTTCATTCGTCTTCGCAGCGGCCACGTGCGAATGTTCGTCAACTCGATTACGCAGCCCACGGATTACTCACTTGTTGTCTCCTTTGAGGGAATGACGCAATCGCCGACGACGGTTCTCGACCTCAACACCACGCTGCAGTCCATGGTCGGAAATGTTGGTGGTGTTGTCGAGATGCGAGTGACTGCTGAGGCAAACACCGCTTTGAAGCAGGTGGATTTCTACTTTCGGGACTACGTCGGCAATCTCCCGCAGATCGAGTACGGAGACTCTTCATCAGTCGAGACGTGGCTGCCCAGCGTCGTGTTCTACTCCAGGGACTATGTTGGGACGTCTCTGCTCACCTCGGATCTCTCGAACTACATGGTTATACCGCAGTGCAGCGGCATTTGCTACGTACATCTCCAAAAATGCGTGCGTGGGGACTCGTACGAGTCAGTGCTGTGCCGCTATCAAGCCTTGCCGTGCGTGGCGAGCGTCATCACGAACGAAATCCCGAACATGGGCGTGGGCGCCAGCACAAGCGTCGACCTTTCGAATGCGATTCGCACCTGCTTTTCATCCTCCTACGCGCACATACAGCCGATCGCGCAGTACTTGGGGTGCCTGGTTCGAACAGGGTGTACACTCAACGAACCGCGAAGCACCTATGCGAAGACAGAGCTCAAACTTCAGCCGGGAGAGCAAATGCTATCGGTCTTCGGCTCGAAAATGGTGACCATGTATTCTCCATTCGGGGTAGGCGACTCTTCGCCGCAAACGTTCAGCGCTGAGAACCCGGACTACTTTATGTGGCGAGTGAGGAACTCGGTTCTCCACTCGCTTGCGGACGTCTACATTGGAGTGGAAATGCTCGCAGACAACTCGCAGGGCCTCACAATCACGTACGACAACTACTTAGGCGACGTCCCGGTCCTATCCGGTCCTGACGTCAGCGTGCTCCGAAATGCCGCGCCATCGATCGCAATTGTGTCCACGGACCGCATCGATGCCAGTCAGTGGGGGCGACTCTCGGGAGCGCTCGCTGCGTTCACTGTCGACAAGTCGCAAGGGTGCGCGAGCTGCACGCTGGACTACCTCATGAGCTGCTCAGTGTGCATGATGATGGTGATTCCGAGTCTTCTGATCATGCTTCAAGACGCCATGGCGTCTCCGTCGTCCACGTTCAACCTGACCGACATCTTCTACACGTGCGTCGACACGATGCCGCTCGCTGAATGGGTCCCAGTCGCGCGCATGCTGAACTGCATGATGGTCAACGGGTGTCCCACGAGCAACGATCCCGGTTCGCTTCAGCCGCCAAACGCGCAGACGACGTTTCTGATGGTGAGCCCAGCGAAAACGACGCTATATATGCCGAAGACGATGCCTCAGTCCGCCGCCTTCGCCGTGGGTCGCGCGCCGAACCATTCCATGAATGCACCGACGGACACCGAGTACACTACTCAGCTCTATGCCGACCCAGAGAACCAGTACGCGACCTTTAAGCAGGCCTACAAATCGCTGCTGGATACTGTTGGGGGTACATCCCCAACGATCACGATCACGGAGCGGCAGCTGGAACCGACCAGTCCGGTTCTCGCGCTCGAGATCGAAATCCAAGACTATTTCGGCTGGTTGCCGCGCTTTCAGTCGTGGATGAACGGGCCGACGGACTTCCCAGCCGAATCGGCCCTCCCAACAATACTCGCGCAAACGTACGACAATGTGACGGGGGCTTCTTTAGCAGGCCTAGTGTCACTGCTGGAGAACGTCGCGACGCCGACGCCGCCACCCAAAGTGCCTACGGGCGCCTGCGCCGACCAATGTGCTCAGAAATTCTATGGTTGCCCGCTGGAAGACATCGCCTCGGGTCAATGCACTTACAAGGCGTCCAACGGGTTCTTCGCTTCATGTCTGCGCAAGCACGTACCACCGTCCGTGTTCTGGGGCATTTCACGCGTGCTCGAGACGACCTACATTGTGAATGCAGCGCTGACCAAGTGCTTTGCGCTCGCCCAGGAGCAGGATGCGGTGACTGGCGGAGCGTCGTTCCGGACCGATCTGTGGAACCTCGCGAACGACCACCTCACGTGCTACGAGCTCTACACCTGCCCATTCGGCCCGCTCCTCGAGAGCGTGGCGTCCAACAACATGGTCGTGCTCCAGTCGACCCCTGGCACGCGAACCTTTCTTGTCACCGGTGGGACGTTCACGGCTGTGTTCCGATCGACGTTCGGGTTCCGCGTCACCGACTCGATGCAGTTCTCCGAGTCGATCTCGGACGAAGACCTCACACTACTCGTGGGTGACATTCTGCCCAAGGGCGTTGTCACGGTCACCAAGACAGACATGTCGGGATGGTACTCGATCAGCGTCAGCTATAGCTCGATCTTCTTCCCGGACTTTGGACTCACGCTGGACGCCGGAGCCACCAACGTCTTGGACCAAACGGGCAACGTCACAACGTTCGCAGCGCTGCGCACGGTGCCGCTCGACAACACGTACTTGGACAACGCCTCGACGGGATAAACGCAACAACAAAGTCCCATGATTGGCAATCATGGCCTCAGTCGCGTTTTGCACCGTCAATAGATTCGATCGGAAAGGACACGCTCAGATACCATCCCCGTCAAAACCGGTTTGGTGGGTCCACCTTCTGTGGAAGATCTTCCACAAGGCGTCGTTTGCAGGTGTGTCGCGCCCATCGCGCCCACCGCGGAAGACCTACGTCCCCTCATGACGACAGCCATGACCAGCTACGGTCGCTTCACTTCTTTGCGGTGGCTAGTGCTGGTGCTGCCTTTGGTACTGGTGCTGTCGCCACAGCCTTTGCATGCGGCGACCGCGCGCGTGGCCGTGCCCGACATCGCCGGCATACTGTACCCGCAGCCATCGCAGCGTGGAAACGCGAATGCTTGTGCTGACGGACGTGACATCGTACTCATTCAAATTCTACTGGGCGCCCACGGGCGGTTTTCGTGGCTACTTTGCCGTCCTGCTGGGTGCGCAGGCCAACGCCGGTGACGCAACCTTCACGGCTTCGACGACAGCAATCAGTACGGAGAGCACGACGAACGAAATCAATGGGGCACTTCAGGCGGTGTTCGCTGGATTTGATACCGTGGAAGGGCGTGTGGGCAAGTACGACTCGATGCTTGCAATCACGAGCGCGAACCTGTTCTTTCCCGATATGGTGCTCCAGTACCACTCGCTTCAGAATGGCACACGTCCCGACTACTACAACCTCGATGACACGTTCGGCGGGTCTGCGTCTCTGCGCCCGAAACCACTCAATGCGTCGCAGTTCGTGATGGTGGATTTGTGTGCTTCGTGCGCGTCGGAACTGAGTGCTTGCCACGCAGATGTTGTCTGCAAGGATACTGTACTACGTTGTGTTACGGATCAGCTCAAGCGCCTCACGGTAGAGGACGCTCAAGGTAACCAAGTCTGCGGCGCGTATCGTGTCGATTTGCTGGAAGCGATCGCATCGCCGTGTCTGGTTGGTATCAACGGATCGTCGTGGAATCCTGTGCGGCGGTTTCTTCTCTGCTTGCGCGTGAACCACTGCCGAGTGGACGCGAGCAACACGACTGATATCGACGAGATTACCAGTGTTGGACAGCGAGACGGCTCGCAAGTCATGACACTTCCTGCCGATTCGGCTAGTGGTGGTTTTTTTGCAATGACCATTGCGACCGAGACATCTACGTTCACGTTCACCGCAACACTCGACACGCTTGCATCAAGTATCCAAGAGCTCGCGTTCGCCTCCACGACGCGTGTGATCATCGACATCCAAGACGAGTCCGACCCATCCATCGTGTAGATTCGACTTGTGTACGGTGGTGCGCTGGCGCGAAACCCATCGTTTTATCGAGTCGATGGGCTCGTGGTACTTGACGACGTCCCGCCCGAGTGGTTCGTCGAGTGTGCGGATGCGACGTCCATCTCGCTTACGAGCTTGATCGAAATGTTGGAGACAAGTGTGTTCGATGCGGCGTACGCGGATGGGTCATCCGAGTCTGTTGCATCGTGGAACTCGCGCACGAATGCCTAGTGGGCAGCGAGAAATTGTTCCGATGCTCCATTCGCGACGTTTGCGGCAACACGTGCACGTACGACAACGCGACGAGCCCGTTGGCGCAATGCCTCCGCAAGGCGCTGCCCCGAACAAGATTCGCGAACCTATTGAACGCCTCTGTGAACGCAAGCGATGATAGTGGTGTGGGTGGTGGTGTTGAGAAGGTGTCGCGGGAGGTGATGCGATGCATGCAGACAGCGCAGGTCGGTCGAACGGTATCAAATTGGTTTGGCATCCATTCGGCGCTGAGCTGCTTCACAAAATCCCGCTGTCCGTTCGGTCCCGTGGACCACGTGACGAACGCAACAATGGTCGTGCTCGCAGCATCAACATACGTACAGACGCTGCGCTTTTCGGCTCGGCAGTACCAGCTCCAACTCTTCTTCGCCGTGGGCAAGCACACGCTCGGCATGGCCTTCATCAAAGACAATTCCGACTGGACCTACTCGCTGCAGAGTGTGCTTGACCGCTCAGTATCACTGTTGGCAGGCTCAGTGCCGAGTTGAGCGAAGGTGGAGACGAGTGGACCCTCACCATCGAATACCGCGATGTCGTCGCGTCCGAATTTGCTGTGCGTATTGGCTCGGAGTCGATCCCTCATCCGATGTTCATCAACGAAACCTCACTCAGGCCCTCGACGCGACTGGTAGTCGCCCCACGACTCGCTACGAAAGTCTACGCGGCTGACGAGACACCACCCGACGACGGGACTACTGTGTTGTACTCCGCCATCGAATGTGCGCGCTGTGACCGCCTCCATCTCGTCGCGTGCGCACGATCCAAGTACTGTCGCACGGAGTTGGCTTACGACAGTTTTACTTGTCTTGGAACAGCTTCTATGACACGCAACCGCCTGTCGGGTGTCGCTTGTACACGGACGCGAGCACCGACATGTACAACTCCTTCGACATCGGAGATTTGGTGTATGTACTCATGCCGATGACGCACAGCATCAGCCAGGTCTCGATCAGCTACGACGAGATCCCGGCGGACACCGAAACAAGAAGACTGTATCACATCCAGTACACTGGGCCGTTTCTTGGCGCGCTATATTCTGAGCCATAGCTCCGTCCTCGCCAAGCTCGAAGTCCGCGCCAGTGAGGGAAGTGACCCGTCCTGGGACGGTTTACTCATGAAGCTGGAAACGCTCGCGCAAGTGCCCGGTCTATCGAATGTGTTATCTTGTGAGCAGTGCGCTGCGACGTTCTTGCCCGCGTGCGGTGAACAAGAGGCCTACAAAGTTAGTATGCTCCAATGCACAATCGACAGTATCGACGAGAAGCGCACCGAGCGATTCTACGGCGATATCAATTTCAACCAGTTCATATCGGAGTGTACCGCAGCGCTCGAGCAGAACCAGTGGCTTCCCGTGCGCGAGTATCTGATGTGCCTTCGGGATCTCCAGTGTCCGATTACCTTGACGCCTTTCGCGACTACGTATTTCCGGGTTGCCGCCAAGCGACATCCTTTCAGACGCCATCGACCATGTCGACCATGACCGCCCAAATACAACCGCAAGCGCCGCCGATCGAGGGGTACACGTTCACTGGCACACCCTACGCCCTTCGAGATGAACTGCAACGGCTACTGCCGTCCAATGAGACCGAGGTGGAAGTCCAACCTCGGCGCATCGCGGACAACAAAGTGTTGATAGAGATTCTCTTCCACGGTATGGTCGGCGGTCTACCGTTGGTCGAGTCGACATCGACCAACTTGGCGCGCGTCTCGCAGCAGGAGCCTGGAGTCATCCTCTACACGCCAAATCGATCGGAATTAGCCGACCTTGCCGGCATCGAGTCAGATTGCGTGCGCTACGCACATCCAACCAACTGTACCGACGTGTGTGTCGACTGCCTGAAGGACTGTGTGCGAAGTGACACACGATCGCCTCGTTTTACTGCCGCTACGACCACTTACCAGCACTCTCTGAAATCGTTTCAGGCGGTCTAAATAACCTTGTGAGCTCCGACGATGGCAGCTACAGGTTTGAATTTGTCGATCTCCTGCGCGCGCAACTTCTCGCTGATCCCATGAAGGCTGCCGGAGTGTTCACTCTTTTCCGGTATCTACTGTGTGTCGCCCAGTCCGGCTGCCCGCTCGACGACTCGGCTTCTTCGCCGGCAGTGAATACTACCTAGCAAATCCAGCCAGGTGAGCAGATCGTAGAGTTTCCAAGCACACTGACGGAGATGGTCGCGACCAGTCTGCATGGCGTCTACCCGAACGAGTCTTCTCATTCTACGACACTTTATTGTCCGCGAGTCTAGCTCCGCAGTTTACGGCTGTGATGAACGGCCTGGTCCGAGAGGAGATTAACGTCGAGATCACGTCGATGGCCAGCGCGTCGCCCGATCGAACTCGAACGCGCTTTCTGTATCGCAACGATCTCGGCGAACTACCGTCGTTCTCTCCCGAGACCAACGTCGATGTGACCGAAACGCCGCCGGGAATCACGACGGTGTCGAATCAAAGTGACGGAGGACGATGGGTCGAACCTCGCCTCCTTGGTCCCCTTTATGCTGCCAACAGCCTCAACGACAGCTGTGGTATCTGTACTTCGTTTCTCGACTTGGTCGATGACGCAGTTCTTTCGTGCACGATGCGTCACATTCGCCAAAACCCAAGGTCGTTCAGTGCTTACGGGTGCGTCGGTCCATACAACGAGTGGTTCCCGATGGCGCAGTTCTGTCTCTGTATCATGGTCAACTCGTGCGACGCCGTCACATGGACGAGATCGACCGACCCGTCCGCGACGTTTGTCGTCTTGAGGCCAGGTCGCATTTTGCTCCCGACGTTCACATATTTGATTGCCTCGCGCAAAAACGACCCGCCATCGTTCAATTTCGGCTTCACGCGATCCGAGCAGAACGACGACATTGTGTTCCGTCAACTGCCGTTCTCCCGCAACCACAACTACTAATACATGCGGTTGCTCAACGCGATCAAGACCATGATTCAGTTGGGCGACCAGACACCGATCTTAACGCTCCACGAGTCCACAGAGCCCATCGCCGGAAATGTTGTCCCCGTCCGTGCGTACATCGAAGTCAAGGATTTTGTCGGCTTCCTCCCGAACGTCATTGGCAGCACGCAGACGCCCGCATACTTTGCGCTGCAGAAATTTGTGCCTGAAGAAGATGTTGGCGGCGATGAACTCGTACAGCGTGTGGGTGCGTACCAGTGGGGGACGACGCCTGTGCTGTCTGGTATGTGCGCCGAGTACGCAGCCGTGGTGTATGGCTGTGATGTGGCCGAGGTGACCTCTGGCTCGTGTTGCTACGCGACAGCACCGTCGGTTCTCAGCGCGTGTCTCCGCAGCCAGATCCCGGCTGCGTGGTTCAGTTCCAGTGCATGGACGAGCTCGCCAACGACGAAGAAACGCCCGCGCCGCCGAGTGTACGAGACCGCTTGTGGTTCAATGCCAGCAACGCGCTGGCGGGCACGGAGAAGGCCAAGTGCGTGTTTGGCCCACCGGAGATGACGTCACTGCTCAGCGGGATGTTTCAAATTCAGTCGTGGTCATGGGATGCCTCCTCCTCGCTCTACCCCATGATCACACCATCGAATGGGTCGACATATTCTCGAGTCGGGTCCCAAGTGGCTTCTCGTCGTGGGAGACCGGGCTGATGGGTGGCATGCGCTATTTATCCTATGAGTACACGAACACGACCTTCATCTCCTTCACCCCAAGCTAAGCAGAAGCCACGACTGCCTGATCGCCAGGGCCTTTCGACCCGTTGCGTGCTTTGTATTACTTTTGCTGACCGGCTAATGTATCCAATTGTTTCCTGTAAAACGCCTTGAGCTCTTTGACTTCGGCCTGGAGCTCTTCGACTTGCTCTTCTTTCTCGCCAAAGAGCTCCAGCAGCACATGCTGCTTCTGCTTGAGCTGCTCGAGCTGCTGCTGCGCCGCCTCGAACTGCGTGGCACTGCTTTCGAGCAGTGCGTTCCGCGTGCTGAGCCGCACGATCTCGTCGGTCGTTTGCTTTTGCTTCTCCTCGACCGCTTGCAGCTGCTGCCGCAGAAGTCGGTTCTCGCCTTCACGAAGGCGAAGGCGCTGCTGGAGCTGGCTCAGCCCGAGCACCGACGTGCTGCTCAAGCGCGAATCATCGACGCTCGACTCGAGTGTGCGCTGAAGGATCGACGCCTGTGACGTACTGCTACTACTATTCGCCTGGCTCATGACCCGGGGAGACCCGGTCGCGCTCCCACTCCAGTCGTCGTCGAAACTGCGCCGCGGCTGCAGCATGTGACCAATACGAGGCGACTGCGTCGCGGCCTTGACGCGCTGCAGCTCCTTCTGGTGCCACTCGAGATCGTGGCGCAGTTGCTCTTCGCGCTGCTTGAGCTGCTGCATCTCGGCGACGAGCGTCGTCGTCTCTGCGAGCACCTGCGCGTCGTTGTCTCGCTTGGTATTCGAGTCGGCGGCCGTAGCCATCGCGACGCGCGCGAGCAACGCCTGCTTGACGTGCTGCTCTTCGCGGAACTTGAGCTTGAGCTCGTCCAGTTCGATTTGCAATGCATCGCACTTGCCTTGGGCCTCTCGCTCGTTGAGCAGTGTCACTGCCACACGCTCTCTGTCTCGCGAAGCCTCGGCTTCTTTGCGGCGCACGCTCTGCTGGAGATCATCGATCGTGGCCTGGAGATCGTGAAGTTGCTGCTCCTGCGCGAGTTTATCGGCCTCGAACTCTTTGCGCTGTGCGTTCGCGTCGGCGATGCGTTGTAGTAGTGTCTGTTCCGTCGCCTTCCAGGTGTCTTGGCGACAGCGCTGGTCTTCTTGAAGCGCGTGGATCTGGCGCAGTAGCGGCTGCGTAGCCTCGGATACGCTTTGGCCCAGCGCTTCGACTCGCTGGAGCGCGTCCTTCCACTTGCGCTTCAGATCGGCGATCTCCATGCGGGACATATCTTCACGACGTGCATTTTCAGACTCCAGGCCGTGGACGGTTTGTTGCAAGTACTGGATCGTCGTCTCCATCTCGCTCTTTTCCACGCTCAGTGTTGCATGCGAGTCGCTCGTGTGCTGCAGCCGCTCGAGCTCGGCTCGCATGGACCCGTTGTCCTCTCGGAGCGATTCCACGTCGGCCTCGAGCTGCGCAACGCGGTCTTTCTGCCGAGCCAGCTCGTCTTGAGAGTCCACAAACTCTTTGTTGACCTTCTCCGCGACTTGGCGGGCCGCCTTGAGCTCGCTCCGGAGAATGTTCTTCTCTTCGTCTGCGCTCTCCTGCTGGGAGGTCATCTCCTGCAGCTGGATCGCCAGTGTATCACTGTGCGCCTGGAGCGTGAGCTTTTGTTCTTCCTCTTCATTCTTCTCGCGCCGTAGCTGACGAAGGCGCTGCTCCAGCTGAGATTGCTTCACCGATAGCGCCTGCCCTTCGTCCAGCAGCGCCTGGAGCTTGTCATCTTTCTCTGCGACCGCTTGCTGGAGAGCCGCGAGCTCGTGGTCACGCGACGCCTGCTGCTGCTGTGCGACCACGCGGGTCAAACGAAGCACTTCGTGCCGCAGCAGCTCGAGCTGTTCATTCAGGAACCGGTTCTTTTCCACGGCGGCGACCTCACGTTGACAGGTCTTGTCGAGCTCGTCGTGGAGCTCTTGGATCACGGCCGAGGTGGAGAGCAGCTGCGTCTCGCGCTGCGCGAGCTGCTGTTTCAACGACTCGACCTCGCTATTCGAGACGACTCGCGGTTCATGGACGTCACGTCGTTGGTTGATGTGGCTCTGCTCGTCGGCATTCGTGTCGAGCTCGATGCCTTGGTGATGAACGCCATTTTCTCGCACAGACGAGAGGCTCTCGAGGGCCTCCTCGTCCAGTGTTTCTTCTTGTTCCACTGACGGTGCGTTGTCCAAAGAACCATTTCCACGCGGGGATTCCGTTGCATGCTGTCCGATCACGCCGTTATCTTCCGATTTGTCATCTCTGGTATCGTTTGTCGGAAGGCCAATGGTCTTGATCGCATCTGCTCCATTCTCCTTCGATTCACTTACCGTCCAATGGACCTCTCGAGCATCACGTTCGTCCACCATCAGTGCCTGTGCCTTGCTTTCCAAGTCGTCCACATTATTGTCGTCTGGTTTGTCATCCTCAAATTCACCAGGTTGACGTGCACCGTTCAGAACAACCTCCCCCTCGCCCGTGTCGGTCTCCGTCGGTGGCGCCACAGGCTTGTCGCTTTCTTTTGTCACCGCCACCGGCGTCTCACCTTCCACGCTCTTCCCAATCACTTTCGCGTTCGCATTGGCAGCAACAGGTGGAAGGTATGAGCCAAACAAGTCCACCGCCACGGGAGTTGACGGGTTCTTGGAAGTTCGCGACGTTGGCGCCGACGACGGTGCGTCCGCCGCAGCAATACCAGACGAGGACGCCGACGTCGAGGCCTTCGCGAGGCCCAGACTCGCCAACAATGCGGCGCTGCTCGTGCTGTCGAGCGACCGCGGCGGCGGCGGCGGCGCCACGGACGCGAGGCCGATCGAATCGCCAAAGAGCGCGGCGCTCACGGCCGGCGACGGCGGCACCAAGAGCGCATGATGGGTCTGTGCGTCCCCCGCCGCCGCTGTGGCAATACTCGACGATGCGCGCGAGGAGCTGCCGTGTGGCTGCGCAACGGACGAGGCCGTGACGACCTGGTCGAACTGCTTCTCGACGTCTTCCTTAAGCTTGCTGACTTGCTCGAGGCCTTGCGAGACGATCGACTGGACGTTCAGTTTCGCGCTCCACGTGCTCCACGACATGACGCCGGACACCTCGATCGAAAGAGCAGATCCGCCGCTATCCGATGCGCGGTTTGAAAACGAGATGGGCCCACTTGGTGCGGAGATGAAGCCCGGCAAAGATGGCACTTGGAGCGAGATCTGACGCTCACCCTCTTTGGGCTCGGACGCAATCCACGTGGGGGATGCACAGAACCGCGCGTCGGGCAGTTCAACTGAACATCACTATTGTGCACCCCATTAGAGCACTGTCACAGT